>QJSC01015324.1:80137-115193 GCA_003697955.1 Calidris pygmaea | reverse complement strand
CCCCCCAGCTTTGGCAACTCGGAGGTCTGAGAGCTTTGGTGGGAGCCGACGGTGCCAGAGGCTTCCCAGGCTTCTCCGGAGGCTTCCCGGCTTTCCCAGTTAGCTCCTGGCTGCCAGTCCCACCGTCCCCGTCCCCCCCGAGCCCCTCACTGCGACCCCTCCTCCTTCTGGCAGATGCACGGCCGTGGCCTTCATCCCGGCGCAAACCGCTGCCCGCAGTATCATCCCCAGGGCTCTCTCCGGTTATTTATTCCCTACAGTATTATTTTACACAATCAGACCGGTATCTATTAAAATACCAGGACAAAAATCTGTACAAAATAAGATAAGCAGCATGAGGTATAAGTATCTCGCGAGCCAGATCACATCTCCCAGCACTAAACGCGGCGAATCTCACAAGAATATTTCATTTATTTGCTGACAAGTACTGTGCAGGGCTCATCACTGTGACAGATGGGTGCCTGGAAAATATGGAAAACACTTCTGGTATCTGAATCAAGATCCAAATTAACAACAAGAAGCTCATGAAATCGCTTCTCAAGCATTCCTCTCAGCCCCGCTTGCAGGAGAGCTCCCGTGGAGGAGGGCTCCTGACATCCAGACACCTTCTCCGCACCCTCCCGCGGCAGAAACGGGGGCATCTCACTGCGTGATCCCACCTCCCCGGCGCTCGGCATCCTCGTGCTGAGAACACCGCGGCTCTGGCCGCGCTGCGGAACGGTTTCTAGCACAGTTTGAAAGGAAAGGGACTGAGTCATGCTTGATCTTGGGACGCCGGGGCTGTTTCAGACCCATCTCGGGCAGCGCCTGGGGTCCGGCCGGCGGGTTCTCCAGCCTCTAACTGCTCCTCTGCCCTCCCCTCGGCAAAGATGCTCTCTGCCAGGAGCCTCCCTGGGCAAAACCCGGTGCTTATTCATTTTGGATGCTTTCCCCCCCCTGCCCCCCCGCCATCAGTTTCAGCCCGTTCCCACAACTGAACCCTCTGGACCCCCCCCCCCCCCCCCCCCAAATCCCCTCCCCGTGGCTGGAGGCACCGCACACCTCTGCCAAAACCCTTGGATGGAGCCGCTGTGGTTTTAGGAGGTGACGGGAAGCGTGCCGACCCCGCGCCTCCCCGGGATGCTCGCCCACGGAGGGGAGGATGGACGTCACGGGTCCCGACGGCAGCACATTCCCAAAGCATGTCTTCAACCTCCTGTGCCATCAGCAAATAACCACGGGCCTGGTTTTACCTCCACCCCTGCCCTTATCTCTCCTGGGAGGCTGAGGCAGTGATGGGATTTGAGACCAGGGCGAGGAAACCAGCCGCGGAAGCACCAGAGATCGGGAGGAGAGATGGAGCAAATGTGGGAGATGCTGATCAGAGAAGGTCACGGGGAAGAGAACAGGGAGGGTTCGGCTGGACATGGAGGTGGGAGGTGACCGAGACCAAGGGGGATGCAGAGATGGCAGGCAGGGGCAGCCCTGGGAGCCTGGGGACAGGCAGGGCTGGCAGGGGGACACGGACAGGGAGGGCTGGTTGTGCACGGGCGATGGTGCACGCACACGTGTTCACACATGTCTGAGGGACAGCCAGCAGAAGGCACAGGGTGTGCTATGCAGGGCCTGTTGCGATAGGACCAGGGTCAATGGTTTTAGGCTAAAAGAGGGTAAATTCAGACTAGATATAAGGAAGAAGTATTTTTACAATGGTAAAACGGTGAGGCACTGGCCCAGGTTGCCCAGAGAGGTGGTCGATGCTGCATGGAGACGTTCCAGGTCAGGCTGGACGGGGCTCTGAGCAACCTGATCTAGTTGAAGATGTCCCTGCTCGGTGCAGGGTGGGCTGGAGTAGATGACCCTTAAAAGTCCCTCCCAACCCAAATTATTATATGATTCTATATTCCCCCTCTACTCTGCGCTCGTGAGACCCCACCTGGAGTACTGTGTCCAGCTCTGGAGTCCTCAACACAGGAAGGACATGGATCTATTGGAACGGGTCCAGAGGAGGGCCACGAAGATGCTCAGAGGGATGGAGCACCTCCCCTATGAGGACAGGCTGAGACAGTTGGGGTTGTTCAGCCTGGAGAAGAGAAGGCTCCAGGGAGACCTTATAGAAGCCTTTCGATATCTGAAGGGAGCTACAGGAGAGCTGGAGAGGGACTCTTTGTCAGGGAGTGCAGTGACAGGACAAGGGGTAATGGTTTTAAATTGGAAGAGGGGAGATTTAGATTAGATACCAGAAAGAAATTCTTTACAGTGAGAGTGGTGAGACACTGGCCCAGGTTGCCCAGAGAAGCTGTGGCTGCCCCATCCCTGGAGGGGTTCAAGGCCAGGCTGGAGGGGGTCTTGATGGTCTTTGGGCAACCTGGTCTGGTGGGAGGTGTCCCTGCCCAGGGCAGGGGGTTGGAACTGGATGATCTTTAAGATCCCTTCCAACCCAAACCATTGATTCCATGATTCTATGATTCTACTGCTCCAATGGTTCCTTCTTTTTCCCCTAAAAACGCCCTCAAAATCCTGCTCCAGCCCGACGCAGAGCTGCCTGCGCTTGTGCTTGCTAAACCTCATTTATGCCGGCGTATGCGCGCTGCTTCTCAAGTTTATGGACATAAATATATATACATAAGTAAAAAAAAAAAAAACTGTAAATGAAGAAGAAGAGCTAAATGCATCTCAAAGGCCGTTCAGCAGAGCAGGTCGTGTTCCTAGCACCTGGCTGGCCCCGTGGCGATGCCCACCTGGCTGGAGGAGCGATGGGGGGGCTGGTGGGGTCCCCGGGGAGTCACTGGAGATGGGCCAGAGGCTGCTGCAGGCAGCGCAGCAAAGAGCCAGCGCTCCCGCAGCGTGAAGCCACGGTCTCCCGGGACCGTCCGCAGGGAGAGGCATCGAGGGGACGGCACACACCTCCCGCCGCCCACTTCCCCGGGTTGCCAAATGCTCCCCGCTAATTGACTTCATTACCGTCAACCGGGCAAGCATTCCGTGCAGCCATGGCTCACAGATTAGCCCAGCTGAAAGCCACCACAGTTATTTCAATCCCTGGCTAAATATAGCACCCGACTGAGCAACCCAGTGCTGCGTTTTTCCAGCATCGGCCTATTCTTATCTGTTCCCGTGGCCTCTCTTGGGCTGACGGAGCCAACAGTCCCGCCCCAGCTCTATTTTAGATGTGTGCGATGTATCGGTGGCCTTCACACCGCAAGAATGTGATTAAAAACAGCGCAGGGTAATGAGCTCGCCGGGATGAGCTCGGCGTCGCAGGGCTTGTTTTCTGCCTCCCATCTGCTCCGCTCCATCCCCCTTCCTTCCCCGTGCTGGGACCTCTCCCAGTTGGAAAAAAGACGCAGAAAGGGAAGATGGGAGAAGCTGCACATGATGGTGGAGCTGCCGTGGGAAGGGAAGGACGTGGGCAGCAGCAGCTCCCAGCTCCGGCTCCACGGCAGCTGCAGGGGAGATGCTGTGTCTCTCACCAATTCTCCCTCCCCTCCCCAAATCCACCCGGAGCAGCGGGAGGGGGGTCTGCCCCACCACCCCATCCCCTTTACTGGTGCCACGGAGAGGAGATGGGGAGGTCCATCCAGGCACTGAAGTGGCCATCGCCCTCCTGTCCCGGAGCCAGCTGGGAGCATCCTCCTCCCTTTGTCTCTCCCTTCTCCTTCCCCCTGCACATGCCCCACGCCGGGGATATTTTTCCTGGCCGTGAAGGGGATGCACCAGCCCCCCAAACGGCAGAGCCCGGGCGGGGGGTCAGAGAACCAGCCCCCGAGGGGCTCACAGCCTCCCACCCTGCGGTTCGACACGCGGCGGAGCCAGCGGAGGATTATTCCAGCTGAAAGTCTTTGACTGATGAGTAATAGCAACGCTCCCCTCCGCTCGCCTTCGAGGAATCGCTGTGCTCTTGCCAAGTCCAGCTTATTCCACCGCAGCAGCCGATGGCCGGCCCGGTGAACGCCGCCGCGGCGGGGACAAAGCGGTGCGAGCCTCTGCGGCCATAGGAGAGGGACAAACTTTCCACCTGCAGCTTCTCGCCCAGCCACAAACCCCAGTGGCCGTGCCCCGGGGTCAGGGCATCACCGTCCCAGGCAGCCCCTCCCATGGCAAAAGTGGAGATCTGCAGAAAACCCATGGGCTTTTTGGGGACGCTGACCCGCAGACATGGGGATGAGCTGCTCCGCTGTCTCCTGAGCTGTCCCCGGGTCCACAGCAAGGGTCCTTCCCAAATTTGGCTTGCCAGAGGCTAGAGGAAAAGGCCACCAACTCTTCCCCGTCATTGGGAATCGCGGTGTTAAGAGTCGAGCTGAGACTGCTTTCCCACATTGTTATTTCACTGTCAGGCCCAAATAATTTTTGAATAATAAAAATTGAATAAAAAACTGAATGCCAAGGGCCAGTTGGGTAATTGGTTTAGATCGTCGGGCTAGCACCCCGGAATAAACCCCCCCTCTCCCCTCCTCCCCAGCTCTGGCATCAGCTGAAGCACCCACGGGCGAGGGGCTCCCGGCCGATCCCAGCTCCGGAGCATCCCAGCACCCGCACCCCACCAGCCAGGCTCCCCCGGCTCATCCCTGCCCGTCTCCCACCACCTCCAAAATTAGGGCAGCTGCTGCGGCAGGAAGCACCTTCTGTATTTTCGGAGCTTAAAAAAAAAAAAAAAAAAAAAACAAACTTTTTGAACGGCAAGAATGTTTCTAAGTCAAGGGATTTAAACTATTTTGCAATCAAGGAAGCGTATTTCCAAACGAGCCCGATGGCGAGAGCCTGGGTGCTGTGTGGGCTGTGTGAAGGGGCTGCTAAAAAAGGGTACACAGCTGTCCAGAATTTGGAAACCGGTGCTTTTGCAGAATATATATAGACATCCCTCCCCACTCAACATATTTCCTTCCAGCTCATTAGATAAAAAGAAAAAAAATTAATTTTTAAATTTAAAGAATCAGTAGGATAACGAGGAGAGCAGTTTGATGCTTTGGGGTGGTCTAAAAGCCATGGGACCGACTCCCAGGGCCGGGGGTGAACATCCATCGCCCTGGGAATGGCCGGCTGAGCACGGGTGTCACTGCCACGCTCCTGCAAGAACACAGACACCCGGCAATAAACCAGGTGCCATCCGGAACGGGACGCAGAGACGCCGGCTCCCAGCGTGGCAATGGGGATGAACGCAAGCAGGTTTGCCTCGAGACGGCAAGGAGGTGAGACATGGAGGCCAACCACCCCCAGGCGGGACATGGGACAACCTCTGCGTTACTATCTGAAGAAAAGAAGACTAGTTTTGGGGACGGATGCGACCACCAGAAATGCCCATCCTCGCTCTTGACCCAACAAGTTCACCCACCACCTTCTGCACCGGCTCATCCCTCGGCGCTTTGGCTCCGGTAAAATACCTGATTTCACACGGTTGCCACCGCTGGGCAGCAGCTTTGATAGTCATTTATCTCCAACCTGGATGTGCTCCCTTTTTTTTTTCCTGGCCATTGGCTACCACCACACATCTTCTGCTACTTTCACCATTATCCAACGTCCCCTTCTGCAGTGAGCTGGTGGAGACAAAGCTGTCTCCGATTTGGGACCGGCTCAAGACGGAGGAGCTTTTCAGAGACGTGGAAGAAACAACCACGTCCAGGCTGAGCTACCTGAAGGTGCCTTCAAGGGAGGAAACACATGAGCACGGCGCTGCGTATTTAAGAAAAAGGAAAATCACAAAGAACAAGAAAAATCGGAGGAACAAGAGAGCAGGTCTCAGATGCTGAAAGGGCTTTTCGTTTTCCTTTTCACTGAACCCTTACCATTTCTCTCTGTTTTATCTTGGAGAAAGAGGTAAATTAACTACCAGCTCAGTTCCGAGAGACTGGATCCAAATGGATGGGGAATTAAGAAGATTTTCTGTTCACAATAAAATCCAACCAACGGTATTAAAGCAGCAGAGGGCTTGGTCTGGTTTTCAAAGATTAGCCACGGCTGTCCCGAGGAAGACAAGCTCCGATTTTCCCATTTTGCTCCAGCGTGACGTTTCTAAAGCTGCCTGGATCATTTACGGTCGTTAGAGGCCAGACTGTGACGACCATCGTTTAACCACGTAGAAGAGAGGGACGTGGCTCTTGTCCTCCACCGTGGCTCAGCTCACAGACACAGACAGACCAGTTGCTCCCAGTACACCCACCCTGAGGACCTCGCCGGGTTCCTACTCCGGCGCTGATGGGGATGCACTGAGAAACCTCATCTTCTCAGCCAGCCCCACCACTAGCATCACGCCACAGCTCCGTACCCACCACTAAAACCCACCAGCACGGGGGGCAGGAGCCTGTTTTTCCCTTGCCGATAAAGAAGTAATATATTGTTCATTTTTGTTTGAATCGATCCGGCCGCGCATTGTAATTTACTCCGCGATGTAGTACTCCTTAACGAGATTTATCAGCCTGCCAGCCAGCCTTATCTTTAACAGCCCCCATTATTGGGATGCATTTCTCAGCCAAGGTTAACAGCAGCGGGAGGATCTCCCGACGCTGGCCGCATGATAATAACCCTGCAGGAACGCCCAGGAGATGTACGTGGGGTCCAGCAGAACCCACACCTTGGTCATCCCTGATCCTACCTCCCTTTGGCATGTTGGGAGGGCGGAGATGCAAGGCGTTTCTCGTGGCCACCCTGCTATTTCACAGGTACCTTTGACGAAATAACCCAGGAACCCGCACGGGGAAGATTTCAAGTTTGCAGCAAGATAATGCTCGCAGAGAGAAACCTGGCCAAACTCTGCAGAAAAACAAATGTAATACCCTATTCATTTTTTCCAGCAGAATGGAAGAAAATCCAAGAAAAGCTAAGTTTATCAGAGAAGCCTTATTTAATCAAAACCTGGGTTTTTCATAGGCTCTAGTGTTGACTAAAATATCCAGGCATCCAGCTAGTAATTTTCTGCATCTGATAAAAGCAGATTCAAGCTGTCTGATTGCTCTCTTTTAAATTGCAAAGAGCCCCAAGTGTCTATCAGGCAGCAGCCACTCACTTCCAAACCAGGAGAAAATCTGCCTCTTCAAGAGCTTCAGCTTCCTTCCCATTATGAGCCGTTCAGTCCCCGGTCCCTTTGTCCCCAAACCAGTCCAGCAGCAGCAAATGGGGTTTGGACCTATTTCATGGTCATGATGGATCGTTTTCAAAGGGTGTTGGGGAGAGCCACCAGCTGAATGGCTTGGAGGCTGAGAACACCACAAACCGACGTCCTGCAGTACCTGCACTGTCATATAATGCTTTCAGAACTAAAGATGATGATAAAATTTCCCAGGAGACAACTGTATATTGGCAGAGACCGAAAATCCCACATGGAGGTGGCTGAGGGTACTCAGGGCTCCAACCGCTGAGACCTTCCAAACCCATCTTCCCACCGCCCTTGCATGTTGGGTAGATGCACCACCGGAGGAGACATCTGCCAACAGCCGTCCTCAGCTCCCCCAGGCCCTACCAGAGAGGGGGAGGTCACCTCTGGGCTTTCCTGGCTGTTTAGCACCTGGAAAATAGGGCATCAAGGGCCAAGGGCTTGCTCCTTTGGGTTGAGAGCAGCCAGTGCTGCACAGACACAGGGAGACATCTCAGGGAACCCATGACCCCACTGATGCCAGCCCTTTGCTGCCTTCTCTTTCTCCACCCTGTTCTGTTTCTATTTTTATGACCTCTGCCGGGTTTTTTGCCCTGAAATACGCTGTATTCCTAGAGAACTGGAAGCTTTGGTTTCCGTGGGCAATGCTGTTTGACCCCATTAAACGACTGCTGCTTCAAAAAAGCCCACATACCCTGTTCCAGGCTCCAAGATTGTGAGTCCTGATTTCAGCGGCAGAAATATTTTAATTAAATGAACTACCTTTATGGAATAAATCAAGTGATAAGCTTGAAAAATTAACTCTCCTAATCTTTCATGCTTGTGTGCAGGTCAATAAACTATTACAGTAAAAGGCTGGGAAACGTTCTAGAAACACGGGTTGTTACAACGGAGATGGATGAGCCCTTTTACTCCCCCAAACGGTACACATCAGCATTTTTCCACGCTCGTACCTCATGTGCCCTCTCCTATCCCCTCACCAGCATCTCCCACCCACCCAGGTCCAGTTCCCAGCCCTCCGTGTTGGGAGAGCATCCCTCTCCCTGTCCTCCTCGGCTGTGCTCATCCCATGCGAATCCTGACTCCACCAAAGTCCCTAAAACCTGGGCCACAGGGGCACACTTGGGGACCCCACGAGTTGCCCGCAGAAGGGGGACGTGTCTCGGTGGGTCCAATCTAATTTTCATCATCTTTAAGACTTATTTTAACACTTAAGCTCATTTTCAGCTAACCCCTTATTTTAACTGAACTTTAACCTCTTTTAAAACCCCCAGCTGCCACATGGTGATTTGATGGTGACCCCGACCTGGATGGATGGTCCCACCAGGTCTCTCTGCAACCAGGAGGTAGGAACTGGCTACAGCCGCCGGGGTGGAAGAGCTGAGATTTTTCATCTCAAGCGTAAATGCAGGGAGAATGAAGCTAAGAAGCCCAAACAAAGTGAAACGGTGAAGTCCACATAAAATGGCTGCTTTTAAAAACAGTCATTTCAAGATCACATGACTGTTCGCTCGGGTTAAAACGCATCTGTGGAGACATTTCCTTCTCCCGCTGCCCTTTTTGCAAAGACAGACAGATGCCTGTGGGACCTCCTGGCTCCCTGAAGCCGCGCGAGGAACCGCCTCATATAAACCCTTTTAAGTAATTTAAGAAGCTCCACTTTAAGCGTAGTTACGGGCCACTGCAGAAACCTGCTCCTCTGAGGGCTGGCAACACTCATCTGACTTCCAGCCTGAAGAAAAACCCAGATTTGTTAAAAATATTGCTGCCTGGCTCTAGTTTGCTCTCCTTTTCCCGGTGTCCTATTTGCTCTCGGCAAACAGATGACTGTTGGTCATGCTTAACAGCTCGGAGTAAATCGGGAAATTACGTAAAGCTGGGAATTTCACAGCTCCGCTGCCGACGGCCAGCCCTTTCGGGGGGGAGAGCGGGGGTGTCGGTTCCCGGGGCGGGGGGGGGGGGGATCTGCCGCCGCATCCCCCTCTCCCCGAGCCAGGGACCGCCGGGCTGGCACCGGGCCACCCGCATCCCAGGGACGCAGCCCTGCCTGGGACAGAGCCCAAACCCGCAGAGCCACGGGCAAACCCACAGCCCTTGCACACACTTTTAGGCTTTCAGGGGTTATTCCCAACCCAAAAGATCTCATTTCTTTGCCAAACCAGCGCGGGGTTTTGGGTTGTTTTTTTTTTTGAGACTATTCCTTCTCCGAGTCAACCGGACCCCACCGAAATCGATGATTTTTCTGCTTCAGCAGGCTTGGGACTCAGGTGCTCTTTGTGCTCCAAACAATTAAAAATATTCTAACCGGAAAAAAAAACAAACAAACCACGCAAAAAATCATACTCGTGTCAGAGATCAGAGGCTGCCTGCTAGTTATCTCCTAGTCACGGCACAAATAATAGCCAGAAGCTTCAAGCCACGGCACGGGAAAGCGCAAAGCATTCAGAGATACCATCTGAAGATCTCTAAATTAAAAAAAGCCCCCTTATCACTGTCAACGAAGTTTCTTTGCCCTAGTTTCCCGTAGCAGAGTTCTCAGGGAAAAATGAAAATAAAATAAATAAATAAATTCAATGGTACAGCAGCAAGGGCAGCTCGAGCTGATTGCCCCCGGAGCCGGACCCAGAACGAAGTAATTCCTGGGCAATTTTACCCGTACAATCTATGCACCCTTCACGCATTTTTCACGTGCCACCTGGTTCCGTGGTAATTTTATGGTCTGGGGTCTTCTTACCCCTTCTCTGTCTCCAGGCGGGGGGCTAACTGTTCTTATCTGGCCAGGTTAGAGCCTCTGCTGAGGGTAGCAGCTTCCTTATCTCCTGGTTTGTACCCGTCTCAGGGTCTGCCTTTGTGTAAATGAGGAGAAGTTCAGAAGGAGCTCAACCCCTTCTCTAGGAAAGCTTGGGAGAGGGCGTTGAGGGGTGAGAGGGACTCGGGCTGTTCTCCCCAGGCTTCAGGTCTCTTAAGGTGGGGTTCATTTCACTTAACCTGTCTAAAATTCGGGCAGCGGGTCTCAGCGAGGCACCACCTGCCCCAGGGGTGAGATGAGCATCTCCAGGGCGAGGAGCCGAGACCCTTGCAAGGAGTCGTCACCCTCGGTGGGTACCACTCTCCCCATCGGCGTGGGGAGACAAACCTAAAGCCGGAGGGGACAAACCCTACCCTCAGAGGCGGCAGCTTCCCCCAAGGCCATGGCAGAAGATGCCGAGCGGAGGGTCCCCGGGTGCTGAGCCGGTGGTGGGGCAGCCTGGGCAGGGTGGCGTGGGGCTCCCCGAGCGCAGCACACCTCGTCCCCGGCACGCTGCCTTATTTTAGCAGGCGGAGCAGATGGCAGTGGGCAGACAAGGATGCAAGGCAAGCGGCGAAGGGAAGGGTTTTGAAATAAAGCCCCGTGCTCTGCCGAGGGGGTTCAGTGCATTTCGACGGTTTGTAGCCAGGATGAGCTTGGAGGCAGCCCAGGGGTTTGCCGGTGGGGGACCTACGGCCACCGAGAGCAGAGACGGGGAGAAGCCTGCCCTCATTCCCAAATAGCACTTTGGCAGGGACAGCTGGCCTCGGCTCAGCACGGCCTCGGTGAGGCACAAACAGAACTGGAATATTCCTCAGCAAAAACCCTGGCAGAGGCTTTCAGCCCTGGCGAGAAGGTGCCTGGGCTCCACCGCCTCCTGCCCACGGGGCTGGGGGGAGCTGGGACCGTTCCCTTCCCCGACGCTGCCGGGGGTTTCTGAGCCCGAACATCTCTCAGGGATGCCACTCAGGATCTTCCCTGCCTGAAACGCAGGGGATGCTCTGGAGAGCACCCTGGTTCTTCCTCCTCCTCTCTGAGCCCCTGCAGAGCTGGGGACCAGGACAGCATCTTGCAGGGACCGGTCTAGCAGCTGGTAGCCCCGAGCTGGGACTCCAGGGCATGCTGAGAAGATGCTTTATCCCCCTTACGGATGGCAGCACATATCCTGTGCCCCAGACAGGATGGCAGCACAGCCCCCTTGCCCCCCAGAAGACCGTACCCCACCGGCCCGGCCACCAGGATGCTCGGGGAGACGGTGCCAAAGGCTTTGCCAGGTGGACACCATCCACCTGGGACCTGACGAGAGCCGTGAAGCCCGAGCCTCCCGGCTGTCCCCGTCCCCCGGTTTCACGTTCCCCGTGACCGGCGGGATAAAGCCCCGTGGGGCAGGGCAGGGGAGCCCTCAGTGACCACGGCCGCATCCTCCGGCATCCCTGCCTTCCCCTCCAACACACGGAACAGAACTCCAGCAGCTGGCGCCTTTAAAATTGTTTCGCTTCCAAATGCCCTGGAAAGTTGTTTAAGTTGCAAAGTATTACCTGGGGCTTTCGCATCAGGTTCTTAATTAGCTGAAACGATTTGCTTTGTCGGGGAATCGTTTCCAGGAGCTCCTAAACAGCGTTTAATATCAGCTCTAGGAACAGCCTCAGAAGGGAAAAGCACTTCTCCTGGGCAGCGAGTCGAGCGCCGGGCTCCATCCCTGCCCACCCCCCAGCACATTTCTTTCCGCCACGCAAAGGAGTTAGGAAATTTTTAACACTAAGTGTCATATTCCCTCGCGCTGGTGCAGGAGGGTCCCCAGGCTGGGCTTTGCAAGCTGCTGTTTTCCCGGGGGGGTGCGGGGGGACAACAGTGCAGGCAGGGGGACATTTAGCCCTCGGCTCCCCGGCGCCGCTCTGATGGGAATTTCAGCTCCTCCGGCTGCTCGCAGGGGAAGAGCGTCCCCGTCTCGCTGGGACGGCACCAGGAAAGAGCAGGCGCCTTCGGAGCCCACCAGGGATACGCAACAACCACAGCTTAGTTTGCAAACCACCCTTTACCTACCCAAAAAGAGGACTTTTTGACAGGGAGAGAAGGTGACAGCAATTGCCTTCAGTGGGTTGCTGGCTTTATAATTGCTCATTTTTGCATACTTTCTGGAAGCTCGCACTTCTCTAGGTGCCATTTCAAGCAGTATATTTAGAAACTCTTGGCAAAGTATAAAATAATAAATAATTTTGGATGTCCTTTTCCAAGAGGGCAAGCTCTCACTCACAGGAAGGCAGCAGTCTCCTGTGGGCACAGAATCACATGGGGTTGGAAGGGAGCTCCGGAGATCATCTAGTCCAACCCCCCTGCCAAAGCAGGTCCACCCAGAGCCGGTTGCACAGGAACGTGTCCAGGTGGAGTTTGAATGTCTCCAGAGATGGAGACTCCACCACCTCCCTGGGCAGCCTGTCCCAGGGCTCTGCCACCCTCAAAGTGAAGTTCCTCCTCACGTTTAGATGAAACTTCTTATATTCAACTTCTTATATTCAAGCCTCAGCAAAGCTGAGGCTACGCTCCCTCTTTAAACTTATATTTTATGTCCCATTTGTCACCCACAGGGACACGGGACAGGGAAAGGTGCTGGCTTCCCCTCTGCCCCTGTGCTGGGGGATGGAGACATTTCCCAGCTACAGGCAGATCTGGCTGAATTGGGGCAAAAAGGGTAACGGGGTAAAACCAAGGAACTCCAGAAAAATTATTATAGCAAATTACCAAGTGACTCCAGAGAGACTTTGGATGTGACAAAACCTTGAGTCTGCTGTTCCACCAATGGTGGGTGCGTGATGCACCAAGCCCCAGAGGAGGTGGATCCCCAAAGGTACCTATGTCAGCACGGGATACAGCCAGCAAGCCTAAGAGGAGCCAAACGGGAAGGCAGAAGCTGTCCCCCAGGTGGTTATTTCCCGCTCTTGGGTGCTGGCGTTTGCACAACGGGAAAATTTTTTTAGAGAGAAACAGATTTTGTATTAGAGTAGTCGATATCCTTAGAAAGCGGGCGAGCCCCCGGGGGGCACAGAGCCCTCCCCAGCCCGGCCGCCGGCACCCTCCTCCGCTTTGTGAGCTTCTCAAGGGACGTTGCCTAAAAATTCCCTGTTTTCTCAGGGAACGGTCGCACCTTTGATGGAGCGTTTTATCCCCTGGGGGCTTCTAAATATTCCCTCATTCATTGATGGTTAAGGCCAGCGCAGCGGCAGGGCGAGCAGGCGGGAAGGAAAAAGCTCAGGCACGGCCACGCGTGTGCGAGGACCAGGGAGCAGCCAACGTGCCACGCGTGAAAACCCCTTGCCCAAACACCCCCGTAGAGTTGTCACCAGCATTTTGGGGGTCAGACCAGAAATAACAGGGAGCAAAGGCAGATGCAAGAGGAGAGAGGGACTCTTGATCAGGGGGTGGAGTGATAGGATGAGGGGTAATGGTTTTAAACTGAAAGAGGGGAGATTTAGATTAGGTATTAGGAAGAAATTCTTCACTATGAGGGTGGTGAGAGCCTGGCCCAGGTTGCCCAGAGAAGCTGTGGCTGCCCCATCCCTGGAGGGGTTCAAGGCCAGGCTGGATGGGGCTTTGAGCAACCTGGTCTGGTAGGAGGTGTCCCTGCCCAGGGCAGGGTGGTTGGAACTGGATGGTCTTTAGGTCCCTTCCAACCCAAACCATTCTACGATACGATTCTATGGGGACTCTCCAGCCCCAGACATGGGCGCCGGCTTGCAAGTCAGCAAGCACTTCAACAGGCAGCAGCCTAAGCAATGGAGAAGCCTTTCCACCCACTCACGGGAGCAGAAACGGGATAAAAATCAAAGATGGAAAAGAGTGCAATCCTCCAGGATCAAGCACGAGCATCTATGTTAATGCCTCGGCTTATAATTACAATCACTTACGTTAATAACTGCACCTCCGAGCTAATCCCTCCGACACTTCCCATTATTGGAAAGGAGCTGGTTTACAGCCTTACGCAAAAAACGAGACTATGGAAGCATCGAGGCTTTGTAAGAAATCCTGTATCAGCACCAAGGAAGCTGCAGCACGGCTTTCAGTCTGCCCAACAGAGCAGCTGCTGCTGCTAGGCACAAATTATAGCCAAAAAAAAAAAAAAAAAGAGAGGCGTAGGAAAACGAAGCTGTTCCAGTTTAAATGGCAGGGGCAGGGAGGATGTTCTGCACTGAAGAGGTTCACTGAAAGCTGGGAAACGAATGGGGGAGTGGAAAATGCAGAGATTTCTCTTTCCCTCTTCTGCTCGGTGAATAAAACGCAGGCAGAGGAAGCCAGGGACCACAAGATCGAGGAGCCCGGGTGCCACGGTGGCAGGCGTGCAAAGGCTTTTAAGCAGATGGGTCCCCTGCGGGGCGTCAAAACGCCTGCAAAGGTTTGGTACCCAACCCCTCCGCACATGGGGATGCAGGTGCTCGGGACCCATCCCAAGAATTTCCTTTGGGAGAACAGAAAATAAGTACAAATAAAGAATAAAAATAAAACAGTTTCTAGCATCTGGGGTTTTGCCAGCCAGTCCCTGCCCTGGGGTGCCACATGGGCACCCGGCTTCTGCGAGGATCTCACACCTCCAGAAATCAAACCGTCCCTGTGAAACATTTCCCTCTCAAGTTAAGTGGCAAATGTCAACCATAAAGGCATTTAATCATGTGTTTCCAGCCATTTCCTGACCCCTGTGTCTGAAAAATCATTCAAAAGGTGGCTGAAAGGTGGCCATGGCCACACTAATAGGTCACGCTAATCAGCCTGGATTATATAGGAACGAAATGTCACTCAAGATCTCCATTCAGAGACCTGCATGGGCTCAGAGCCTTGGTGTGCTTCAAAGAAAGAGCCTGCTTTCATTTTCCATTTCACTTTTGCATTTATTTTTGCTGCAGGCTGGTACCATCCACCTTCCCCATCTCACCAGCCCAGCAACCAGCCCCGGAGGAGAAAGCAGCCAGCCACTTGGTGCAAACTCCTGGTACATTCAGTTTTTGAGCTTTCAGGTTTGTGAGGTTTGATTTTTTTTAAATAAGAGGCTGAAGTGCCCTGACTTACGCTACTTGCTCCTTGCTGCTGCCCACATCGCCTGGCGAGAGGACCACTGTTTGCAGGGGGCATCACACCAGAGCTCTGCGGAGTCCTGGGCTCTGTGGCCGTGCAGGACCCCAATTACCCCAACAATATTAATTATACAGGGCTTCCTTTTCAACCAGGAGACAGGTCTTGTTTCACATGAGACCAGAGTTTATGCTGCAGCACCGGGAGACTCAAGGAGGGGGATGATGGTGAGGGCTCAGCTCTCTATCCCTCATCTCCTGGCACTACCACCACCCAGAGGGGATCAGGCTGCCCCCCTTTAGCAAAGCCCTACAGCCATTTAACCGTGTCCTGGCTTCAGCGGGGACAGAGTTAATGTTCTTTCTAGAGAAAGAAAATTTCAGAGGAAAGTTTCAGATTTGGCACCGTAGGAATGTCAGTAATGCATATTGTTCTAGTGGTTTCCAGGTGATGTTTATATTTTCCGAGGACTTTTTTTCAGCTTCCCACAGAAGCTGAGAAGGAGCACGGACAGAACAATGGAGTGGCCAATGGAATATTCCATACCGTAGACATCATGCTCAGTATATAAATGGGGGTTGGCCGGGGGCTGGAATCCACAGTCACTGGTGAGGAAGGTACCAATTCACTGAGTGGTGAGAGTGACTTGTGTCATTATTAATTATTGTTATTTTTCTTTTTCTGTTATTGTTCTATTAAACTGTCTTTATCTCAGTCCTTTTTCCCTTTCCCTTTCCTTTCCCCTCCTTTTCTCCCTCTTCTCCCTGCCCTTCTGGAGGAACGGGGAGAACCATGGCACTGGCTGGGGTTAAACCGCGACAAAACAGAGAAAGAAAACGAGCCCCCAGCCGGCTGACTCCCCGGCCCTCCCTTGTAACCGCGCTAATAATGCCCTTTCTTTTGCAGAGATTCTCTTCCCTTGCCCAGCGGCGTTTTCTCCAACACTCAATGTACTTCTCAGGAAATGGGATTTTATAGTCCTCACCTCGCATGGCTCGCCCCAACACACGTGTAGGCAGGAAAATAGGGCAGCCCAGCGCACGGCGAGGGCTGAATGATGAACTACGTGGTGTGCAAAACACTCCAGTGGTAGTGACAGATACCATAAAACCGTCTTTCAGGTCCTCTCAGCCCTTGGAGAAGGCCACAACCTTCTCTGACACGCACATGGCTGACGAAGGTTTGGGCTTGCTTCAGCAGCATGGTCTTGACATTCCTCCAGCCCCAGGAGGGCTTGTCCTGCCCTTGGGCTTTACCAGCAATGTTTTTGACGTGGGATGGAGGGATTCAACACAAGAGCCTGGCCTGAGCTAGCTGTGCTCACCCCCAACACATGCACATCCAGCTGGTAATCCCATCACCAGCCTCTCAGCAGCTTCTTCCCCAGCGTGCCCACACATTTCATAGAACAACAGAATCATCTAGGTTGGAAGATCAAGATCATCTAGTCCAACCATCAACCCAACTCTGACAAAAAAAAACATCACTAAACCACGTCCCCCAGCACTATGTCAACCTGTCTTTTGAACACCTCCAGGGACGGTGCCTCATTCACTGTTGGCAGCACCTCTCCTCCCTCTAACTTTGTTCCATGGACCTTTACAGGTGCTAACGTCTGTGAGCAAAATGCCACTAGGAGAAACGATGGTGGTTCAGCACCAACAAAGTCAGTCCGAGATGCTGTCATCACAGATGGAAAACGGAGCATCCCCACTGCAGCCCGGCCCTAAAGCTGCCTCCCCCTCAACCCACTCAGAAATCCACTGTTACAAAGCCAATTAAACGCTCGATTAAGTGTCCCAACATGTTCCCAAATAAAGTTCTAACATGGCATGTTATTAAAAAAAAAAAATTAAAGAAAGAAGAAAGCTCCAGGTTGTATAATGGCCTGCGAGCATCAGGATAATCTGTGCCAGCTCCCAGGGGGTGGAAACGGGAGCTGAACAGCCAAATCCTCTTGCCATCTCCAACAAAAAGAGCTGTTTCTCTCTCTGCCCACCACATCCTCAGACCAGGACTCTAATTCACACGGTCCCACCAGCCTCACTGTCTGCTGCTGGTACCTGCCTGGGGACCACGCGCCTCCACCACGTGTCCCCGGGGTGCTGCTCAGAGCACCCTGCCCCAAAGGTAGCCTCCATCCTGACCCCCTCCACAGACTTCTTGTCTTTGTAAGAGCAGTGTCTGCCACAGGCGGATGCTCTCCATCTTCACCAGCAGCCCACCCACCCTGCTGAGCAGCAAGGGTCAGGACTACCGCATCCTACCGGCCCCCAAGGAGTCATCCCACCAAGCTGAGCATCACAGACGTGATCCAAGCAACACTGGCCCTAAAGCAGAAGTCGTCCGTAATCCTGTATAATGTGTTTGGAGGCCACTGAGCATCCCCAGCCCAGCCCGCTCTAATCCCACTGCCGCCGCCTTTCCCAGGGCAGAGATGGAGATAACCTGCTGACACTGGGTACCAGTCCCTGCACTGGGTGCTCCTCCTGAGCTGCTTTAGCCACTCGTCCTTCAATACAAGATACGGCAGGAGCAAGAATGAAGGTCTGGGCTGTCCCCATCCCGCTGACAGCCCCCACACCTCTCTTTTAACACCACACTCCTCCTCCCCTGCTTTTCTCCAGCATCTCCTGCTCTTCGCTGCATCTGGCACACCTTTAGGAGGATGCCACGACAACCTCAGCCATGTGCCTGAACAAGGTGTCTGCTGAGGTCTGCATCAGCTCCCTGCGAGTGGGGCTCATCCGGTGAGTTACGAGGACATCTCTTGGGTTGGTCCTGCAATGCACGGCAGTGACACTGCCCACATCAGCAGAGAGGCATGGAGCTCCTCAAGGCACGGGGCTCCAGGGCTGCCCCACCAGCACAGCTGCCAGGTCTGACTTGAAAAGCAAAATCAGAGAACCTTGTGCTAGAACCAGGTACACCTGAATTTAGTGAATGGACTAGGGTTTTGTTTTTTTTTTCTCTCTAGCACTTATTTATAAAAACCCTTCCGAGGCAGCTTTAGCTTGTCCTGCTTCCACGCTTGGTCTATTTTTGCTGCCTTCACCCTTTCATGTGTACAACAGTTACTCTTTTCAAAGCTTCTCAAGGTCAAGAAAGTCCCTAACAAGGCGCGTTAGGGCAGTTATTGATCTTCTCTCAGTCTTTCCCAGAGCAGCTCCAAACTGTGAAACCTCAGTCGGAAGATGGAAAGTTACTCAGGCCCTTCCCAGGCTGGTGAATGTTAATATTCATGGCACCCGACTCCTGAGAATATCAAATCCTCTCGCAGTGATAGTCCTGTACATCTGTCTCCCCGTCCCTGCCGCAAGGTCGCCGTCCCCTCCGTCTACTCGAGGATGGCTTGGGCGGGTTTCTGAAGGATCAGTCTCTGTCATGAAAGTTTCATGGACAGAACACCATCACCCCTTAGAAGCAGATTTGCAACACCCACCAGAACACGTGTCAGCTGGGCAAAGCAATCAAAGCTTAGCAGGGGCCAGAGCGGGCGTGAAGACCTATCCGTGTCATGTCGGCAAAAAGCATTTCCCTAAACTATTCCTTGAGAACTTTCTAGGAAACATCACGATCAATACTGCACAGGTGAAGTTCCACCATCAATTAAAGCAGAAATAAACCCACGCTGCTGCCTAATGGGGCAATACCAGTTCTCCCTCCGCGTTCCCAGTGATGGTTTTGGGTGATGGTTTGCCACAAACAGCAGCGAGCGATGCTGCTCCAGCTCACGGCAAGACGTGGGGTCTCACAGGTTTGCCTGCAGCACCCTCTTGGAGAATATCTGCCTGTGGGTCCTCTTCACCCTGTCTGGTTGTTGGGAACAGGCTGGCACTCGGGGGCTGTGGGACCATGTGGGCAGCCACCCACCCCACAGCGAGATGGTGGCTCCAAGAGCTGCCTGCACCCTTACGGGCTGTTGAGAAGAACATCTATAGTGAAGACTCAGGTATCACATCTGTCCTGGCACCCACCAGACCTCCAGCACCACAGGTTGACCCACAGCAGTAATACCGATGCCCCAAAAGCCAAAGGCTTCCTCGTTTTAAGCCTGAATCTTTACAATGCCTGCTCCGTGGTGAGCACTCTGGACATACCTGCTGGCCTTCCCAACAAGACAGCTCAGGAGGACACCTTGGCACTGCTGGCCCAAGCAGCTTGCTAGCCCAGAAGCACAGCAATACAGCAAGGCAGCAGCTCCAAGTCTTAGGGCACAGCAAATATGCTCTGGAAAACCAACCTGGCATCAGGGAAGCATCCCTCACACTTCAAATACATCTTCATTTAGAAGCCAGGAAGGCAGAAATCCCTTCCCTCGCCCAGCCGCTGTCACCCCTCTGAATGTATAGTTTGGTTTTATGAACCATTGAAAACAATCTGCAGCGGCTTCCTCCGAAGCATTAATCAGCAGGGTCCACATGCGGCTGACATTTGCCCGTTAATAATATAATTGCATCTAAAAGAGGAAAGGAATCTGGAGGTCTGGCTTTTTTTTTTTTTTTCTGATTAAAGAAAGGAACAGCAGTTCTTAAGATAATTTTCTAAGTGGCCAGAAGCCCAGAGCAGGCTCAGCAAGGCGAAGCCCAGCATCTGGAGCAGACCTAAAACCTCCGAAGATACAACCAGCAGAAGACAAGAGTCTACAGCAGACGCAGAGGTGACATCTAATGGGGTTCTGCAGAAAAACCAGCAGTGGGGTCCAGAGGGGCTGCGACTGCCACAGGAACATGGATCGCATGGGTGGGACACCCACGGGTGCTGTGCATCACTCATCCGATGGGACTCCACTCTTAACTCAGACCAGCCTGCCGGCTCACACACCACCACTACCCCACTTCAGCATCCCCGTGCTTGAGAAGGAGCCGGCGGGGAGCCCGGCATCACCCAGCCCAGCAGCAGGAGCCGGCTTAATTACAGCAGGTTAAGCAGCACAGAAAACTCCTGAGTCACAGCGAGCTGTTAATTACCAATCCGTAAAGGGATTTGAGGGCTCACGCCGGAGAAGGCGCCTCCGTCTCGCGCTGTCATACGCGGCTCTCTCAGTTTGACTTAAGTTTATGCGACTGACCTGAATACTTATACCCCCGGGGCTGGGGTATTTTTTGTTTGTTTTTTTTTTTTTTTTTTAAAAAAAATCATGATTTCTACAGAAAAATTTAGGAGAAAGCCAGCCATCACCGCACTCTGTGGCCCGCATCTCTGGCTACCTATTTCTCCCGCAGGAAACTCCGGGGTCCGAGCCCCTGCCCACCCTCCAGCGCGGCGCCTCGCTCCTCCTCCTGTCCCCGGAGAGGGGACCCGGCCGTTCCAGCGTCCATCCGAGCCCCGGGGACCCTGCCAAGCTGTCACGGCAGGACATCCGATTGCAGGGAAAACAGCCTCAAAGGGGTGACTGGCAACAGCTGCTCCCTGCTACACCAGGGGCTGCAGAGCCTGTCCAGAGGTACCCTTCGGCTCCCTGAGCCCGGTGGGAATAGCAGGACCCGGATTCCTATGGAAAAGATGATGCCTGCAAACTTTAAGCGCCTGTCCCTGCTTGTCACCCACCTGCCCCGTCACCAAACGCGGGCAGGCGGCTCTTTGGGAAGGGTTTGGAGCATCACAGGGAGGATGTGATGGGCTCTCCAGGGCACTGCATCCCCAACACAGGCACTGCCCCCATTCCAGAGGGCAGGAGGCAGGTTTTTCTTATGGCATTCTTACTATATCCCACTTTTCTCCCTGGAAGGAGGCAACGGGGCTGCCCAGGAGCCGTGCACGGCCCCAGACGCCAGACCGGGGCTGGGATTGCGACACTCTCTTAACCTGGCTAATCCTCTTTGGCTGGGAGCTGCTGGCTAATTGCATTCCCAGCCAGAGCAGAGACCCTTGGGAAGGGGACTGGGGGGCACGGCCCACCAGGGGGGGACAACATGGGGGCACGGCCCACCAGGGGGGACAATACGGGGGCATGGCCACCAGCTCCCACCTGCAGTGAGGGTAGGGGAGGCAGGAGCCCGACGCTCCTTCCCCCTCGCTTTTCCCCCTTTCTATGAGATTTATTTCTATGACGGCTCGTCCCCCTCCTCGGCGTCACCATCTCCCACCCGAGCGACGCAGCATCGCATCCCGGGGCGGGGGGGGGACGGGACGGGACACGACTCTTCTGCTCAGGGACCAATTTGGTCCAGCAGGAGGTCTCGGATGGAAAAGAGAGAGGCCCAGGGCTTCCCGGAAAGTATTCCATGTGGTGATTCACAAGCTCTTTGCCAAAAAAAAAGAAAAAAAAAAAAGAAAAATCCATCTGAAGAGGCTCGTTTGTACCTGGCTGCAGGTAGAGGGGGAGCAGCGGAAGGGGAACGTGTCCCACGAAGGGCTCAGGCGGATGCTGGTCCTGCATCTTGTCGATTTGTGATGCTGCATCCAGGATAATATACATTCTATGTTTATAATATATTAATATATGCATATAATAAAGAACCTAACCGCACTGAGTGGTGAGAGCAGACAAGGGAGATGGAGCACGTCCATGACAATGCCAGCGTTGTAAAAAGGGTGCTTTTTGGTAAAGCAAGAAAACAAATGCAATTTTAGGATGTGGCTGCGGCGTGGCGAGTGCCACAAATGAGTAGGAAGCCCCTCCTGAGGGTAAGGAACCGGCTGGAGGTCGGGGCCTGGCAGCCAGGGAGCAGCAGCGGCGTTCTGTCACGAAACTTGTCACCGTGTCAGGCTGGTTCATTAGGCAAAGGGACATCCTGTCACGCTTATTTAAGTAACACAACATGTATAGTTCATTCCTTCCTTAATGCAAAACCCCCTGGAGTCAAGAGGGGTCAGGCAGGGTTAGCAGGAGAGCACCGTGCAGCGCAGGGCAACCACGCTCCAGCCAGCTCTGCCCAGATCACTTGCTCCCTCAGACTCTGTCCTGGTTTCAGTTGGGATAGAGTTACCTCTTTTTTTTTTTTTTTCCCCTAGTGGTTGCTGTGTTTCAGATGTGGTATGAAAGGAATGGCAACAATGGCACTAAAACATACTCTTTTAGTTGTTGACAGGTGACATTTAGATTTTTCAAGGACTGTTTTTTCAGCTTCCCGGAGGAGCTGATCAGGAGCACAGACAGAACGATGGAATAGAATCATAGGATGGTTCGAGTCAGAAGGGACCTTAAAGATCATCCAGTTCCAACCCCCCTGCCCTGGGCAGGGACACCTCCCACCAGACCAGGTTGCTCAAAGCCCCATCCAGCCTGGCCTTGAACCCCTCCAGGGATGGGGCAGTCACAGCTTCTCTGGGCAACCTGGGCCAGGCTCTCACCACCTTCACAGGAAAGAATTTCTTCTTAATATCTATTCCAAATCTCCCCTCTTTCAGTTTAAAACCGTTACCCCTTGTCCTATCACTCCACTCTCTGATGAAGAGTCCTCTCCATCTCTCCTGTAGCCCCTTCAGGTCTCCCTGGAGCCTTCTCTTCTCCAGGCTGAACAACCCCAGCTCTCTCAGCTTGTCCTCACAGGAGAGGTGCTCCAGCCCTCTGATCATCTTCATGGCCCTTTGCTGGACTCGTTCCAACAGGCCCTTGTCCTTCCTGAGCTGAGGACTCCAAAGCTGGCCAATGGAATATTCCGTACAGTAGACGTCATGCTCGGTATATGAATGGGGTCAGCCAGGGGCAGAAGGTACTCACAATCGCTGCTTGGGACAGTGACAATTCACAAGGTGGTGAGAGTGACTTGTGTATTCTTTTACCATTATTATTATTATTACTATTGGTATTTTTCCTTTTTCTGTTACTGTTCTAATAAACTGTCTTTTTATCTCAACCCAGGAGGTGTTTTTTTCCCCCCCTTTCCTTTCTCTTCCTCCTGTTCTCCCTGCCCTTCCAGGAGAATGGGGAGAACTGCACGAGCAGCTGCGTGGTCCTACCTGTTCTCTGGAGTTAAACCACAACAAGGTGTGATTTCTTAAATCCCCAGTGAAATGGCCCAGCACTTGGTCCTCCTGCAACGGAAACCTCTTTCCTGCCTGCATGTCACCAGGCTGAAGCTGTAGGGAATTTGGGAGAGCCCCAAAGCGCCAGATCTGACTTGATGGGAACAGCTGATGGTGCTGTTCCCAGGACCCAGCTCCTGGAGGAGGTGTGATGAGGTGGGAGGAAGCTCCATGCACCTGTACTTCTGTTAATTCACATAAACAACTTATTTAAAGCTGGGTAACGTGTATCATGGCAAGCAAGCAAGAGAAGCGGAGGTCGGGGACACTTTTGGGCTTCCTCCCTCTGCTGGTCACCTACAGTCTCCAGAGATGTGGGCCACCACAGACCACACGCTTCTCCTGGGATGTGCTATCAAAATGCCATGCTTGTACCTGAACTCCTCAGGTGTCCTAGGCTCCCAGTTCTCAGCATCATCTTCTGACCATGCCCAGAAGCTCCCCGAGACCCAGGGCCAAAAGAAAGCCAGCCCTGCTGGTGGATCTCATGGGAGCTCTGGGCTTGGAAGCACTACCTGGCTGCTCACAGGTGGGATGCTCTTGGAGCTGCCTTCACCTGGACCAGACTGCACAAGTCCTCAGCCCACGGCAGTGCAAAGACAACGAGGGAAGCTCAAGTCACCCTTTTCCTTAGGTGGCTTCACACCTACGCAACTCAGCTGGTGACTCCACAGAAAAAAAAAAAAAAAAAAAAAAAAGCACTTTTAGTATTTTCTTCTCTTTTGCTAGGTTTGAGTGAGCTGAACGAAGCCCTGGGGAGGAGGCAGCTCCTTGGATACCTCCCCAGGAGGCTGCAGAGGATGGGAGGGGACAACAAGGACCAGAGCCTCCAACTCCATCTTTAGATCAGGAGTGGGATGGGGATGAAAATACCTTGGGTAAAAAATACCGCATCTTTCCAGGGAAATCAGAAGTTTTAGGGGGCTACAGATATGGGCAAAAGCCTTCCCTGCTTTCTGTATTTCACTCTCTATTTTCTTCTCCCCATTTCATAACAGCGATCGCCAGACAGCAGCACCTCCCACACCCTCCCCATGCTGAGAGTGGCCCAGAGGTTTGACCAGTTGCCCCTCCTGATGTTGACCGTGTGTCCAGGTAGTTGGTACCTGTCACATCCCGTTGGTCACCCATCCACATGGCAGAAAGACCATCCACATGGCAGAAACACACACAGACATCCAAGTAGGAGGTCCGCTTCCAGTGGCGTGCAACAGCCTAACACGGTCTCACCTCCACCAGCAGGCGAGGACATCTCATGGGATCTCCTTAAGCATACTCCCTCCAAGGTCCACCTCAGCCACTCGCGGGGACTATTCCTCAACAGCCATGATGAATTTGGAAGTCAGCACATGCTAAAGCACTGGAGATAGTGGGTGTTAGGACGCTTTTCACCCTTAGCATTATGTGTGATGCCACCAAGGAGCCCGGGTCCCCAGCGAAGCGGCGTTGCCAATGTCCCCTCTGGTTCCCACCTCATGCCTGGAGTCATCCAGCCCCCCAACAAGCAAGAATTCACTCAGTTTGGGTGATGCTTCCCACCGAGCTGCACCCACCCACACCAATACACGGAGAGCAGTCTCCCTCAGTGTGAGTTCATTAGAGCCTCTCTGGCAGCGGAGATGACCTAATTAGTGAAGATACCTGTCCTGTAGGAGGATGCAAACATTATTTGGGATTTTTTTTCCCTCCCAAGATGGTTCACGGTTTTGCTGTGAAACCATAATCACGTGCAGCCCACCTCCAACACCATGACAAAGCTGCGACGATACAAGGCTATTTGCAGAAAATGCATTCTTCTATCACTGTTTTGCTGCAAAACTCCATCCTTCCCCCCAAAACCAGGCCACCGTGGCCACCATGGCCTCTCCCTCCTGTTACTGACACCATTTGAAGCCAGGGTGAAGACCTTGCCCGGGCTCCGGTGGTACATACAGAGGGTACTGCCCATCTTGCCCACAGCCCACGCTCCTCTGCATGTACCAGAACCCAGGCTCAAATGTCCTCCTTAGTTTCCACGCAACTTCCAAGGGCAACTTACAGTCCAGGTCCTAATTCATAAAGCAATTAATGGATCAAGCCTCGCTACTTGAGGAGTACTACCCTCACTACAAAGGGTGAGTTGTGGAATTTGTGTGAATCTCGGGGCTCAGGACAAGCTCATGGGAGCTGCGAGGTAAAAGAGGATGAGACCACAGAGCAATCTTCTCAGAAGACCAAGCAAACCTAAAATCCGACTGCACTAACACATCTTGCAATGTTTTCCTTTCCTCAGAAAGTTTTTGTTATGAACGTTCACAGCTCAAGTGTTGCATTTCTTCCTCAACTCTTAAAAAAAAAAACACAAATCCCATAAACCAGCCCAGCTATTCCCAGCTGGATAATGGTTCTACGTAAAGGGAAACAAAGTCCGAGACACCACAAAGCCCAGGTGGGACCTCACTGTGGGTCTTCGCTCCACGTGAAGGCACGTGGATACGGCAGTGATGAGCAGCAGAGAGAAACCTTATGACAGACGCAGCCGCAAGCACAAGTTTGCCAAGGGTGTCTGAAAGAGTTTAGTCAAAAGCTGAGAGTGCCAAGACAGACTCCAGCCTTCAAAATCTGAAAATTTAATCCCAGGTGACAGCCAGTGACCCTGGAGACAAGCGCTGGGGAGAGGTGACCTCCCCTCAGCCACCTTTCTCTGGTACCTGCAGAGAGCACCACATTATCAGGTACAACCCAACCCCAAACTAATTCTCTAATTAATTAGTCAGCAGGCGGCTGCCAAGGGGCGTACGTTAAAGCCATTTCACCAACTCATGAGTTTTCTGAAGCTAGGAAACACATCGTTGCCCAAGGGCACACCAGCACAGGGCTTCAGGTCTACCCAAGGGATGACATTTGGCCACCTTCTCTTCTCACCCAAGCCCTCAGGGTAGGAAGGAAGCAGTGGTAGGAGGAATGAGCAGAGCTTTTCCACTGAAAATGGCATTACGGACATGGAGGTGGCCAGCTGATGGGCACGGACATCTGGACTAGGCACTGGTTTACTCCTCCACGAGCAGGCTGCAGGCCACGCCGGGAGAGCAGCTCTCCTCCGCTGCGAACGTGACCATGAACAGCAGCAGCTTTGGGAAGGGGAGAAAATTACTGGGTGTAATTGAAACTGCAAGGAGGAGTTAGGGACATAAAATGTAATTATCCGCCGTGGAACAAAGCCAAGATTAACAATCCTACTTCTGGTCATTTAAAGTCCCCATTAACTTTTCCATGTGCTGATGATATCGATTTCGTGTCTTACTGGCTGCAAGATGCAGCATTTCTAGAAGAAAGCCCTGGGGCTCCTCTCGTAAGGGTCTCAAATCACCTGTAGAGGAGGGAGTGAGGGTCTAGACTTTAACTAAAGGCCTTCTCCAAAGGTCTGGAAGATCTCCCTCAATAGCTAGCAAGGGGGGAGGAAGAGGTAGGAGGATGCTCCAGTTGAGCCCCAGTTGCACTAACCACTCTCCTCTGCAGGTGTTAGTGGCCAGGATTGCCTAAAGTACCTTTTTGGTGCTTGGGAAGATGATCTGGGTGGGCATCACAATTCAGACACCTTAGACTACACTTGGTGAGACTGGGTGGACCTCAGACCACCTCAACCTCTTCCTCCTCTCCTTGCACTCCACCCCAGCAGGCTGCACAACACTCAGCCAATTCACATCCAAATGGCGCCGTGGACATCTCCACATCCATCCTCTGCTCAGCCCGGGACCTAACAGCCCACCCCCCTGCCCTGAACCCAGGCACATCTGGAGAGGGCAGCAAACTCCAATGAGCCATTGTGTGCCCTCAGCTGATTTGAAATCTTGCTGAGGTCTTGGCACTTTCCCCACCCATACCATTCTCCTTGCACCCTCACCATCTGAGGACACAGAACATCCTTCACCAGCCTCATCCCAAGCCTGGTCCATCCACAGCACCAGAAGGAAGATGCTCGTTGGTGACTCGGGCACCTGCATGACCTGTTTCTATTTCCTCACCCCTGGACACCTTTGGGGAGCAGTGAAAACTGTGGGGGGTTGTCCCAAACAATGACTACCCCTTGCTCTGCTCCCTACGTGAAACCAGCAGGAACTCAGTGTACACATAGGAAATCCATGTCTTTGTCAAGAGGTGGAGGACCATCGCCTCCAGCCCTGGGGCTTCCCCTGGAAGGAATATGGCTCCAGAAGCTCCTTAAAGGGTTTTGTAAACCTTTCAAGAAAAACACACCATCTTTTTTCCATTTTAAGGAAGGAGAGAGCCCAGACCCTTGGCTTGGAGGGCGCCCGCCCACCCCCCCAAGCCCCCTTACCTCCACCAGGTGAGGTGTGGGGTTGAAGCCACACAAGTTGCAGACCTGCTGCCGGCAGGTGGTGCAGGTGTTGTAGTTGGGGGGCTCGCTGGAGCCCACGTTGATCTCCGCCTTGCAGAGGGGGCACAAGACCCTCGCTTTCGGCACTTCCTTTGGCTTGATGCTCTGCTCCGGCTTGCCCGGCTTGGTGGCCGGGGTGGCACCAGCTCGGCCCTGCGCCCCCGGGGCTTTGGGACCAGCCTCTTTGCTGGCATCGCTGAAGACAATTTTTGGAGGCACTTTGCCAGGAGACGGCTGGCTCGGAGGGGGGGCCTCTGGCTGGACGTTCATGAGGGTGCTCGCCTGGGTCAGGAGGGACGCCCCAAAGCCGAAGAGCTTCCCCGTGAGCCCCTCCTGGGCTTGGTCTTGTGCTCCAGCCCCGGGGGCCGGGGCGGCAGGTTTCGCCCCCGCATCTCCCGCCGTCTTTCTCTGCTCGGAGGAGGAAGGCTTGGCTTGCTGATGCTGCGGGGAGGACCTGGCCACCTCCTGAGGTTTCGGCTGGCCGGGGCCGTGCGGTTCCCTCTGCGGCGTGGTGGTGGGGTGAGGTTTGGATGGCTCGGGCGGCAGGGTGCGGGCGGCCGGCGGGGACTTATCCGCGGCCGGGGGCGGTGGGTGCTTGGCCGGGGAGTGCGATGGGGACGGCGAAGGAGAGTGCAGCTGCTGCTGGCTCTTGGAGCGGGGAGCGGTGGTCATGTCCATCCCCAGCGCCCGCTGCATCTGGCAGTTCAAGCACAACCATTCCTTCACCTGCGAGAGGAGGAGAGGAGACGGGCAGTGAGGGGTGGGCAGGCTACGGCCGCACGCAGGGCACCCCCAGCGCGCCCTTAGGCTCCCCTAAACAACCCCCCATGTAGCTACAGGAATGAGCCACCAGCTCCCAGAAAGAACATTCTGGTACCACGTTCTTCACCGAAGCATCTCCCAGTCACGGCGAACAGACCCCCATCTGTCACAGGTACCCACGACACAACACGCCGGTGCAAAAGCAAGCTTTAATTAGCCTTGGGTTGCTTCCAAGGCTTTCTGCTGCAAAGCTCCTGCTAGCCACGAGGCTCTGCCTGCAGGCAGCATCCTTCCTGCTTCTCCCAGGGGAGAGGAGCCTTTCCGAGGGGCCCCTGGCCCCACCACCTCCCTAAAGCCCGTTTTTGGACACCCACTTGGCCACCAGAGCTGGCAGGAGGTCCAGCGCAGCTTCCACAGAGGGATGCTCCATCACACACACATACAACTGCAACGCTCCCCAGCGCCGGCACGCTGCCTGCTGCCACCGGGCACCTCCCGGGGGGAAAAGCCGTCGTGACGTGCCCGATGCTTCCCCGGGGCCAGCAGAAAAAACATGGTTTTTCTGGAATCGTGATATCCCACCCAGAAATTTGGCACAGCAGCCCACAAGGGGCAGCGGGGGGGGCCGGTTCTCCTCGCACGAGGCATCTGCGCTGCTGGGCGGGCAAAGCGCCCCCGGGGGGAGTAAATGGTTAATTCTCACTCGCGCCAGGACGAACTTTTGGATGCAGATGAAAAATACAATGCTCCCTGGCTAAGTGGTGATAAATGGAAGACTTCCCCCCTCCAGAGACGTTCCCCGTGACACGCTAATGTCTGAATTAAGTTAATTAAAGAGGCCGTATGAAAGCTGGGAGCCTTCCCATATGAGGAATCCCCAGGATGCTCAGCGGCTGTGCAAATATTAATATATAGCACCGTCGGCGGGACAACCAGGGTCTGCCTGTGAAAGATTTCTCTGAGACAAGCGACTAAAGTGGCAAAAAGGACCGGAGCCTTCCCAAAATCTGGAGCAGCATCCCGGAAAGGTGGACGCGGAGCCCGGCACGGTAGCTCCCAGCCCCTGGGCTCTCCTGGGGCTGCACGTCCCAGGAGCCTGCACGCATCCCATGGGATGCAGATTTCCCTGCCTTGTATTTCCGAAGCCATCTCCTCATCCCAGTGCTGTGGACCACCTCTAAGGCTCGGCTTAACCCCCTCGCTGCAGAGACATTGACCGCCCCACCGCCTCTCCCAGCCCCACATCTCTGGGTCTGCGTGGCCTTTTGGTCCTGCGGTTGGAGGCACACGGGGTGTTGCACAACCGATTCATAACCTGGGCACAGGGCTTTTTTTCCTCCCTCTACTCCAACCACAGATGTGTTTTTAACCTTTTCCTGCTCAGAGGAGGCAGCCGGGTGTTTCGGCAGGTCCTGTGATGGGAAGGGATGGTGGGTCCTCGAGGGGGAGGCAGATGCTCCCCCAACCTCTCTTTACAGGTCTCCTCCCAGGAGGACTCTCAAAAAGCCCAGCCTTCGAATAATAAAACTTTTTGAAACGGAAGCAATTCAGATCAATTAGGAAGGATGGACTAAAATTAAAGGGGGAGGGTGCACGAACAAACCTCCCCTGCCCACTGTGCCCCTTCTGCCCTCTGCCCAGCCCCTGGCGGGCTCTCCGGCTCGCAGAGCTCCACATCGCCTCTCGGTCTCCCCCAGAGCTCTTCCCATCGCCTCCCCAGCCTGGTTGCACCTCAGCTCTGTGCTCTTCTCAGCTCTCACCGTGCTCGCCGAGCCCCCACCAGCCTCTGCTCCAGTGTTTCGCTCGGAGCTGAAAAGCAGCCGCAATTTTTCCCCAGCAATTTTGCGTTAACGTCGCTGTTTCTCCCAGCCCTTCCGAACGAGCGCCATTATATTTAACGCCTGAGAACATTGCTTTAGTTTTTGTAATTTCTTACGGTCTCTTGCTGTCTCTCTCTCTCTCTCTCCCCTGAGATACAGAATTCCTTGCCCTATTTTTGCTTTCGCAGCCCCTGGAATTTCTTCCCGCTATTCTATTTCAGGAGAGCGTCTCCCAAAATCCTGTCAGCTCTGCCCGCCGTCCCCATCGGCTCCGATTAAGGGGGAACCAATCCTTTCTATTCAGGGTCTCTCCCCCCGCAAAGCTCCCAGTATCTCAGAAAGGCAAATCTTCCCTCTCCGCATAATCCCCTTACCCACACTTTCGGACCCTCCGGTGGGGTGGGAATGAGGGGGGAAGAGGAGATCACCCCCAGACCCGCATCGGGGCTGTTTGCAACTCGATTTTAAAGGGACCACGACTGCAAGGTACGCGCAGCTCCGCACCCCTGCTTCTGTACAGTCTGCATTTATTGTAGCCTGGCACGAGATCTAACTTATTTTCCAGAATGGGAAAAATACTCTGCTGCTCTCCTGCATAAACTTCCAAACAACCAAACAAAACGTTGAGGGAATTCAATTGATTGCCCTCAACCGTCTGCCAGCTTTAACGAGCAGCGAGCGCTGCTGGTGAATACCCAACAGCTCTCGGCTCTGGTTTGGCTGGTTCCCCCTCTCCCCACGCCACGCACGGTGCCCGCTTCGCCCCTGGCCAAGGGGACAACTGCTCCCCCGGGCACCGGGATGTTCCAGCCCCAGGTCCCATGCCCACATAAACTGCATATGGCCCACGGACAAGCCTACCAAGATCTTCCTGAGCTCAGGGGCTGGGGAACAGCAGCATCATTGGAGCTTTCGTGCTTTCCACAATAAACCTGGCTTATGCAACCAGAACAGGAAAAAAGCCAGAGGGCTTTCCGATGGGATAGGAACCGTCAAATTGCTCTGGGTGGTTTGGTAAGCAACTGCTGAGGAACATCTGTCCTGAGGAGCAGGAGAAAGCTGCAGGGAATACAGTGAGGGGGTGTGTTCCCAGAGCAAGCACTCGAAATGTAAATGTTGTTGGGATTATGACAAATTGCCTGACCGGCCTCTACTGATGCAACCACCGGTGACACAACGTGTGGATTACACAGATCAAAGACGACTTCAAGGATCCTGGAGGGAAGATAGTCAAGAGGAAGGACCAAGTCATCTTGCCAAAGATCATTCCCCAAAGAAAGAAAGAGGAAAATGGAAAAGTCTGGGCCTAAATCTTTACTAATCCAACCCCTGAAAGTTTTGATTTTGAGAACTGAGCAAATAAGACACAGAAATAGAAGAAACAGTGGACTATGCAGCTGGCTTACATTGCCATCCTCTAAATGACCCTCTTCTTGCCTGTGGACGACTCATGCAGGGAAAAGAGGCTCAGAAAACAGTAAAGAAATAGGGGGCAAGAATATGAAAAGAATAATTCATCATACTACTTCTTCACCACTGCTAACACTCCGGGCAATGAGCAGAATGAAATGTCTGTCGATGAGAAGGGGAAAACCAAACATTACTGAAAACTGTAGTTCCAGCTCACCTCATGGGAATGCTGAAATCACCGTTATACACTAAAATAAGGGGAGGTAAAGCTGTGCCCTCTTGAATAGTCTGAGACCAGGTGCTCAGAGCACGCCAACCTCCTGCACTGAAAAACAGAAAGAAAATGAGGCTGTAGATGATAGCTCTGACACCAAGCTGACGCCTCAATGAAGAGAGAGCAAGGCCAGCTAAAAGTGAAGGCGGCTGCTGTGCAAAACGAAGGGCACAATTAGAAATATAAAATCATCAGCTGTGAGGGCTCCGAACACCAACATCAACCGACCGAAACGAGAAGCCATGAAGTGCTTAAACCGTACGAAAGCGAAGGAGCTTCAGGAAGATGCCTCCTGGGGAGCAGCAGGAACAACTGATGGAGGGCTTTAGGGACAGAGGCCATCCTAGAAGGACAGGGGTCCATCACTGGGTGGAGACGGTAAAGCTGTTAATGAGACAGATATGGTGGACGTGCTGCAATTACTGTCATCGAACATTTTGGAAGAAGCAGGATAACACTCATTATGAGGATGAAGCGCTTCCAACTTATTAGCAATCAAGAACACCACTCAACAACATCTACCAGCACCAGAAGACATTTAAATTTGGCAGATCCGAATAATTTTGCATCCAAGAGATCTAAGAGAGCTAAGAAAACTGCCGCGCGCTGATGTTCATTTTTAAGAGGAAATTTTAGAAGACCGGAAGAGTCTTCTGCTTGAATATCCAAGAAGGCGAAGGTATGGCCTGGAGGGGACAGCTAGCCAGACATCTGTCCAAGAGGGAAAGACAAGGCTTGGACTCACGCAGCAGAGAACTGAAAGGCAAGCAGATACGCCAGACAACGTGGTTTTAGGGAAAATAGGTCACGGCGAGCAAACCTGATTTCATTCTCTGCACATTTGATATTAGTAATGCACAGAAGCAATACCCTTGATGTCCAAAAGGTGTTCTGACCTAGTAACGCGTGACATGCTGACAGAAAGAAAGCACTGTAAAATACGAATAGTGAATATGTTAAATGGATTTCAGCCTAGTTAGCTGGCTGACCCGGGAGACAACAAGGATTCACCACCTCTCTACGGCTAACGCCACTCACACGCGGCAGATTTTGGTAAAATGATAAATATTGATGAAGACGGGTCTCTGCTGCCTGACAAACCCGCGCTCGCTCCGTGCGGGAAGCCTGGAGGTGGGAATGAGGAGGTGGCTCGAGATCCTCTTCTTCCAGCACCCAGGGACTCCTTCCAGAGCCCTCAACAGTTCCACACCGACATTTTAAGGAGATTAGTAAAACACTGCGGGAGATATAGACCGGATCTGTAAGAGTGATTCTAGGGATGCAGAAAATGTCTGAAATGAGAGAATTAAAGAGGTTGATCTTTTTCGTTTATCAAAGAGAAGATTAAGAAGTGACTTGATTACGACATAGCAGCACATTCAGGGGAAACAATATCAGGTACTAAAAGGTTCTTAATTAGGCAGAAAAAGGCATAAAAAGAACTAATGACTGGAAATGGAAGCCAAATATATTAAGCATCACTTTTAACAGCAGATGTTTCTAACCATTAAAGCAAATTATACACATGCTGTTGGGCTCAGCAGAAGACTCGGGGAGGTAAAGCTTGCAGGCCTTCAGTCTGTAGGGTATTTTATACCCGTACTGATCTTAAAAGCTTGGGAAGCTTGAAGCATCTCATCTTCACTGACGTTTGGTTTGTCTGCATCCAACGCCTGACCTGCCCCAGCCCCCAGGACCACCAGCCTTACCCGTCCCACCCCAGCCCCCTGTGACGTCCCAGACTGTTCCTCTAACCCTGCACCCAAATCCCGCTAGTCCCTAATGCTCTTCCCTAATTCCCAAGGCATCTGTGACCTGCAGCCCTCGCGGGGTCACCGCTGCCAGATGTGCCTCCCCCTCTCCATGCCGTCCTCCAGCTGTGAGCACCGACCGATTCCAAATCCTATTAGGAACGGAAACTTCCCAATCAGCATTTCCTTAAAAAAAAATATATATATATATATATAAATTGTAGGCAGGAACACACACAGCACGTGCTGGCTGTGCTCTGGGCAGATTTAAACCCCGGTAATTATTATAGGTGGGCACGTGCCTGGTGGGCCAGATCCTGGCAGTGGTTTGCACAGGTCCGCAGCGGTGGGCAAAAAGCATCCCCCTGTGCTGCAGCTCACCCATCCCTCCAGAAAAAACGCCACGAAAAGGACCCAGATAAAAATGAGCTGAAGCGATAGAGGCAGCTTGAGCTTACAAGGCTTCTAAAGTTATTCTGAGACCACCTATTTTAGGAAGCTGTGGAAACAGTCCGTCCCCTGGATTTGTTACCAGGAGATGCGAAGGAATGCTGGTGATGTGCAGGTTGTTTTGTTCTCCTGAGGTAAGACAATACAGCTCTAAAAGTATCCTAAGTATAGAGTTCAGCCTTTGCAGTAGACAGGAGAAGCCTTAAAATGAGCTGTAAGCAGAAAGAATTCTTAATTGAACGGCCGAGATCTCTCAAAGCCAAAATTTAGGATTATAATGAAGAATAATCCTGGCTTTGCTGAGGGTTGGTTATTTTGGACTGTTTGGAGGTCACTCAGGACACTATTCCACTACATAAAAGTAATAAAACCAAGAACAGGAGAGTGTTAGATGATGATACTTAAGACTTTGGAGTCTTGAGACTGAAAGGTTCCTTACCAGCTCTACCCATTTACAATTCACCTCACCGCAGCCTTGCTAGATACGACCCTGTACCAGAGGAGGCCACGGGGCACTGCAGGAGCACAGACCACCTGACTTGCTTTAAATGATTATTTTAGGCTGGGAAGAACAGCTCCCAAGCCATGTGAAGTCAAGCGTGGCCAATCCCATTCAAGGCGGGCCGCTTTGAGCAGGAGGGAGTTCAGCAGAAGATACAACCCGTCCTCCTCCTCCTCCTCTGGCGTGAGACAGCAGGGTGCACATCTGGCTGAAAAACGAGAAGCCAAATTCACGGGAAATCAGAGAAGAGGAGCGTGGGTTTCCTCCGAGTTGCCTAACCCATGTGTATTAAATATTCTACAAAACTAGAAATGGTGAAAAAGAACACATTTGGGAAGAGCCAGGCAGCAAGCCTTCGGCAGGAGCTCCTTGCCTCCGAGGAGCCAGCCCCTGAGGCACCTCTCATGAAGCCAACCCCCAGCAGATGCACCCCAGGACCAGGGCCACGGTCCCTCCTCTGCCTTTCCGAGGCAGCGGTACAGCCAGAGCGTAAAAAAATAACCAAAAGCTGGAAGTGGGTAATGAAGGTACTGTGTTAATCACGCTAATAGGGAGGCTCAGCGCCAAGATCGCTGACTGGATGAAGAAGGGTTTCATTAACGGGTCCTACTGGCTTATCCCGGAGGAGCCCTGCAAGAGCCTGGCCTCTCCCGAGAGCTGCCTGAGAGTGTCCTTACGTGCCTCCCATTCATCAGAGCTCTGCCTGCAGATGAAGAACCCTCGTCTCACCCAAATCAGCCAGTCAGCGAAACGTCCCTTCCCCTCCATGCCTCCCGGATCTGCTTTGGAGGAGCTCTCCGGGAGGAGGAAAGAGGGAGGGTGGGAA
>QJSC01015324.1:37501-80037 GCA_003697955.1 Calidris pygmaea | reverse complement strand
CCGAGATGCATGTGTGCATCCAGGTGGAGAGGAGGCGGATGCAAACACGCACAGGCAGCGTGGGCTGAAGCTTCCTGGTCCAAACCTACAGCACAGTTTGAGGAGAATCCAGGGCTCCAGAGGGAATGTGCAATTAGGAGTGCATCGGCACTTAATTGACAGGGGAATTGGTCACCGAGGCACTTCTGAAAAAGGCCACTTTATGCTCATCTTTATCTTCAAACATGTCAATACAAATAAAAATCTAGTCCTTAGCCCTCCTGCCCAGAAGGGGAAGCCACCGAAGCCATCAGTACTCATCCTGCCAATGCTTGCCAGAAAATAATCAACTTGCTCGCTTGCTGGCGAGCGAGAGGAACCAACCCCCAAACTCATCTCCTTCACTGCAAACAACAGATGGGAGACCGCGTTTGTCCAGAGAACCGAGCTGTGGAATAAGACAACGCCATTTCATCCTATTAGTCACTTCTCAACCAGCTTCCCTTCCCTCCTGGTTAGCACTCCCCCAACTCACCGAAGGCTGGTAGAGCAACTCTTCTCCTCCTCTCCCCAAAGGGCGCCGGGGGGCACCAAGCCACACGAGGCTCTGCAGACCCTCTGGGTTTTAAGGGTAATCTCCAGCTCCTTGTATGGGGTTCTTTTTTGGCCCGTTTTTACCCACGCTGGGACGAAGAGAACCTTCTGAGGACATCACGGCGCGCCGCCGAGCTCTGCAACTGACCTTGCTCCGCCGTCACCCCCAGGACGGCGCTCCCCCCGTGGCTGAGGCGCCCACCGAGCTGCCGGCTCCTCGGGAAGCGCCGCCATCCTCTTCTTCACCTTGCTGGCGGGGAGGAACGGGTGGGCAGGAGGAAACCTTTCCAGCCTCCTGCTCCCCCCTCCACCCACCACAGCGCGGGGTGTCCCCCCCCCCTTGCCAAAGCCAGGCGCTGCTTAGCTAAGCACGCCGGCAGTGCCGCCGCCCCGGGCAAAGGGACAAGTCCTTCCAGTTCATTAGGGAAGGTTTCTTGTGCGATTTGCTGCCTCGCTAGCTCCTGTTTAGACAGCCCTTTGTCATCCTTGTTGTCATCCCCCCCCCCTTTCCCCCCCCCCGCCATCCGTGGGGGCGCACGGGAGGTTCGGACGCCCCGACGTGCCCTAGGAGGATGCTGTCCCCTGGGCTTGGCAAAGAGCTCACCCCGGGGTTTAACCTCTTGAGAGCTTCGCGGGCTGCCGTGCTCTAAGTGCAGCCCCAGGGACTTCCAGGGGAGCCCGCTCCGTCAAGGAAAAAAGCCTAATGGCTTGCGCTCTGCCTTTTTTGATGCTGCTGCTCCCCTACCCCGCCGAAGGATGGAGTAACGGGAGCCTCCGGCCCCACTCACTCCTCGTCTTCCTCAGAACTAAAATAGCAGCCGGGGAGGGAGCTCAAAACTTTCCATTCCTCGGTACCTCCTGCCCGAAGCGGAGAGAGACGGGAGGCCAAGGGGTTTCTGGGGGTGCGAAGCGGCTGCCCGGTCCGGCAGGGATGCCATGCAGCAGCTGTAAGGCTGCAAAGAGAGGAGGCTGCTTGATAAATAGACTTCTAACGGGCTAATTTAAAAAGCAGCCCAGTTTCCTACCGGTAACACAGAATAAAATCATCATTCATTTACCACATGGCTCCATATTTACTCATTTATGGCTCCACATTTCTGCTATGAGCAGCCCCCCCCTCCCCGTTGCAAGCCTCACCGGTGAGTTTCTGGCTCCTTTGGGAATCCTGGACAATTACAGCAATAGGAGATAATGGCTGTAGCTCAGGGAATAAACTAAGCAGCTTTGAATATTTGAAGGTCCTTTTACGGCCCAAACTTTGCATTTCCTTGGCAGCATCAGCATCTGAACGCAGCCGGGCAGCAGCCAGGGCGGAGAGGACCGTGATCCTGCGACCCAGCGGAAAGCGTCTGGGACAGAGGTTTTTAAACAATAAAAGACAATCCTGGTGCTAACGTAAATAACCCGAACCATTTTCAGAGACGGGGGTCACGGACCAGGCGTTATGGCCTCATGTTTTCTCCCGACTGAAGGCACCGAGTTCGGTCTCCTTTATCCCCGGTCCAAAAGGTATTTATGAGAGAAGCTGCCGGAACGACCGACTTCTGCAAACGAACAGACTGGAGTGGATCGATGCATCAGAGAAGGAGGTATTTTCTGTCTGTCTTTTTTTTTTTTCATTATTGTTATTCTGGATTAAATATGTAATAAATGCACTTGTAGAATTTAAGGCCTGAAGACAGACAAGCCATTGCACAATCTTTTTACATACCTAAACAGATTTAATTGCTCAATTATTCCAGATAAACACGATAAGTTCCCTGCCATGAATAATTTATAATCCAGCTAGCCACACAATCTCTGAAACACCAATCTATGGCTGCAGCAGAGGAAAAGCGAGCAGATGCCACCATCCTGAGACACCCCAGCTTGGTACCACAGGCCGGGCAAAGGAGTCGTAGCGTAGGATGCCCAGGGCAGGTCTGGCCTTGCCCAAAATCACTGGGACAGCCCCTACCTTCATTTGGGGTCAGAAGATGCAAATACTGAAGAAATTAAACAGGCACAAAGTTTGGATGTGCACAGAGGAAACAGGCGCAGTGCATCCCTCCTGCCCACGGTCCAGATGCGGCCGGGTGTCCCACACAGCCCCTTCTCAGGAGCTGACTGCACTGTTTTTCTCCTGGAATTTCATTAGATGATTGTGATGGAGTTTAAGGGCTTCAGTGAAGCCCAGTGGGATGCAGCGCACTGGAGGATGGAGATCCTGCAGGGGTTATTGCGAGGGACCTCATGGAGGAGGACTGCTGGGGGGATGAGAGGTCCTGTCCAGCCAGGGTTTACCACACTCAGATGGGAGAGATCTGAGAGAGAGAGAGACCTGGAAAGTGTCCAGAAGGAGGGTTAATCCTATACCCATGACGGAGCCATCCCAAGCAGCCCCTTTCCCATGCAGAGGGGTGAGGAACCCCAGCACTGAGCACTGCCCTGGGAGAAACCTTTGTGCCAACCACACATCCATGGGTAAGAGGGACAGGTACCACCTCCGGGCTTCCAACCACCCCGAAGGAACGCAGAAGGCTTTCCCACGGGGCATAGGGCCCTATCATCAACCTTGAGCACCTTTATGACTCTCTGAGAAGCAGATGAGACACACTTGGGTGGGTTTCCTCCAGCCTGGGGACCCAGCACTGCCTTCCCCTGCCCCGCTCCCCACTCTTTCCAATGGATGCTCCAGCACATGAATTTTATTTACGCTGCTGCTTCGTTCCAACAAGCCCACATTAAATGGATTTTGCCCCGATGTCCTGCAGCAGCAGGAAGAGAGGAACCTCTGGAAGGTTTTGGCTCTATCCTCTGCCCCTGGCAGGATCAAACACGCCTGCATCACTGCCCACAGATGTTTGTCTAATTTGGTCTTTAAAACTTCCCATCAGTTGTGGATCTACTGGGTGGGCAGCGAAAGGGGGAATAAAGGGGCTTTGGCTTAACCACCCTAACTGCTAGAAAACGTTCCCAAAATATTAACCTACATCTTTCTTGCTGTCTAAGTCCACTAATTGCCATCCTACAGATGACAAACACTGAACACCAGCTATTTCATCCAGAAAAAACAGCCTGTGACCAGCTTCCCTGCTGAAGGCATCCATCTGGGGTCCCGGCAACACATCCCGGCACCAAGACCACAATGTGCAAAATGTCTCCTAGAGGTGACTGGCCACCAACTTCATGCCGCAAAACTTTTGGTCTTGATCTCCCCTGGGGCTCCATGGCACCTCCATGACCTTCAGACCCAATTAATGGTTTTCTGTGATTCCAGGTACAGTTTCTGTGCAGTTTTAGGAGCTGCTCAGGTAGCTTTGGAGGACCGCATGCTACAAAAACTCACCCTTGCACAGTCCTATCAAAGCAGCCTACAGACCACCTGCCCCCACACCCACCTCCCATCTCACCTTCTTCTGAAGAGACCCATTTGGGTGGTCCTGGTGCCTGAAATGGGCTTACAAGTGTGGGCCATGAACGCCAGAAACAGTTTCTCCAGTCACAAGCTACCTATTTTAATAGATGAGAATAGGTTTTCTGTGTTGGAATTGCTATCCCCATCCAAACGCACCTCAACCCAGCATCTACAAAGCAGAACATACCAATTCCAACACAAAAATCTGTAAACAATTAGAATTTCAACAGATACCTGTAATTCAGGGTTTTATAGCCATTATGTAACTTCTAAGAAGAGGATACTTAATTGCAAGCTATTCTACAATAGCAATCACCCTGGCTTCGAAAAAAAATTACTAACACAGACAAACGCGAAGCAAGACTAAAATTGGCCATTCAAATCAGGATTTTTTTCCTTGCTGATCTAAAGTCATTATTGCCATGGAGACCTAAACTGAGGCACCCCAGGAAGGTATAATGAGAAAGGGTCCTGCTATGTGCAAGGTTGCCTCTTCTAGCATCACCCAAGCCAAAATAGGAAGTTACCCAACTGGGGGAGGTCTCTGCTGCCCTCCTGATGGGGGGCTCAAAGGATCACCACAGACCAACCATTTCAAACCCTGGTCAAGCTTCCAATGAAAGGTAGTTTCATTCTGCTCAAACGAGGGGCCGAGCCCTCGATTACAAAACTAGAAACCGTTAGAGAAAAAAATTTCAAACAGAAATCACTCCGTTCAGGAAAAAAAAAAAAAAAATCAAAAAAAATCCCAGCAGCAAATATTTCCTCCACCTTTTGGGGCTTCTTAGCTTTTCTTTGGAAGATCTCCAAACAGCAGCAGCTTTTGGGTCGACACAAAAAAAAACCCCAAACAACAAAAAAAAACCCTCTAAATCCACCATGCAGGTATTCTCTGACGAGCACCCTTTTTTTGTGCAAACACGCCACCAGTCAACTGCTATTTTAAGGCTGCCTTTAGCTCCTCATTGCCCGCGGAGCCGGCTATCGCGCCCCGCCGTGCTCCCACTGCCGAGCGACAGCGACAGTTTGTAGCACCGGTGGCTGCAAAAGAGAAGATGGAAGGAGAGATGGGGATGTACCGGACACAGCGGGGCGGGCAACCCAAGCGATAAGTACCAGAGGAATAAATCAGGTTGGCTCATTTGAACAAAGTATTTAAGAGCTCCTTGATAAGGGCATCCGTTCCACGCCATCACAGCCGGCAACTGCAGGAGTGGGCCAGGGTTGAATGAAATCTCAAATTAACCTGACAGGAAAAGGGGAAAAAAAAAAAAAAAAAAAAAAAAAAAAAAAAAAAAAGAAGAAGCTTCTCTTGCTTGTAAATAGTGTATTTTTTGATTAAAGCATCACAGCTGCGACAGACAGCTATCTCCAGGCAGCTGCCCTACGCCTCCGGCAGGACATTTTGGAAAAGGTGCGGGGGGTTTCTATAAAAGCATTTCTTTCTGAAGCCCTACAGCTCAACGCATCGTCTGTGGGTGCCAAATGCACCCAGCACCTCCGTGCCGGGTCCCCTCCACTACCGATGCCACCGCAGCCGAGGAGCACGTTGGAGTAGGTGATCGGCAATGCAAGCTGCAGGGCTCTGGGACCAGCACCGTGTCCATCCAGGTGGAAAAGAAACTTTTGATTTGCTCCCACGCCAATTAGAAACCACTTTGGGAGAGAAACAACAAACCTTGTCACCGTGCCCCGGCCTCAAACCCAGGTGGCTCCAGTGTAATTACCAGCCACGGGACCAACCCTGATCCCCAGCACGTTTCTCGTGGGTGAGACAGCAGGAGCGATCGCTGCTCCCCCTCCTTTTGGGGTGTTCAGCCAGAGAGGTCTCACTCCTGATTTTCCAGCGTTGTGCATCAAAACCTCCAGCTGAACCGTGGACTGCAAGCAATCAGACCCAAACTGCCTTAAATTGCGCAGATAAAGGATGGGTTGGCAAGAAGGAAGCAGCCGGGACCGGTGCACCAGGGGGTGAAAAAACATTTTGAAAACACAAATACCACCTTCCCATACGCTTTTATCCACCCACAGCCTTGTCTGTTGGCGTTAACCCCCTGCCTGGCTGGGCTGGCTGCTGGTGCTCTGCAGAGAAAGGAAAGGAGGAGGAACAGCTCTGAACCATGGTGTGCAGCAGGCGTTGGGGTGCCAAATGGCACACCCCGCATGACCAACGTCACCTTTGGGGGGGTGCTGCTCATCGGTGCAGAGCAACCCACTCGCCCAGGGAGAGGGGCTCACCATGCCAAGACCTTTGCTTCCCGGTGGGATGCAGTGCTGGGTGGCGTGGGACAACTGCCCGCAGCTGGAAGACATGGAAAAATGGGTTGGCTGGAGAAGAAGGGGGACTCGGAGCGACAGCTTGAGCTGGCCAGAACCATGAGGAAGGGCAATGAAGCCTTGACTTTCTACAAAAAGTAACGTAGCGCCCAGTGTTGGTTCTTGGTTGGGTGGCACGGCTTTGAGATCGCTCAACGCAGGGGTGCTGGAGCTGTTCTGAGCCCTCCAAACAACATGTCCTTCAAAACTATCAGATCACGGGGCTTTTCTGGGCAGACCTGTAAAAACTTCATGCCCGGGATCTGCGTAAAGCATTATTTCAACATGTCCCCTGGGTCTCAATGAGAATTTAGCACCTGGAATTAGTTATGGAAAACAATATTTCAGAAGCGGCTGGGTATTTTTTTTTTTTTCTTCCTAATTCAATAAAGCGATAACGATTGTCTGCTGAGAGCAAGTAATGGGATCCCAGAAGCAGCTCAAAGACAGATGGCAGCAGCAGCATGCCTGTTTGGTGATATTTCTCAAAGCGCTCTCCAATTTGAAAGCCACAATCGTATCATCTGGAAAATTAATATGGCAGGTCAGAACATAACACAGAGTTTGAAAAAAAAAAAATAAAAATAAAAACAAAACACCACAACACAAATTTCAGGGCATTGGGTGGCCTGGCCCAGCACCTCAGAACTGATTTGGGACTCTGGAAAAAAAAGTCAGGATTCGTGCCCCACTCTGCCAAGGATCCCTGGGGAAGGTTGCTCAGGACCAGAGGAAAGCAGGACACCTGGAGACGAGGGCTTCAGCTTTTAGGGGAGGGAAAGGAAGGGCCTCCTCTGCTCCAGCACTGTTGGTCTTGCATTAGCACGTCATGCTCCACCAAACATCAAGGGTATTTGCTTTTCTCGAAGCTTGAGAGGTTTCGCAATACGTAGAGAACCTACTGCCAATTGCGGGCAAAAGGGAGGCAGGCACGCTCAAGGACAAGCCTCTCCCCACAATAAGTATGCTCACTATTTCTGAGGAATCCAGAAATTCAGGTAATTCAACTCTTCCTCAAGTCTCCAGGGTAATTTTATTGCCAACCACTACTTTTTAGTGAGGCTCTTCCACTAGACCTAGGACTTTATTTTCCTGGCGTTATTTTCCATTCATGGAGGGAAGGAGCGGCGGTGCCTTCCAGGAGAGCAGGAGAAACGGGGGATGTCTCCCAGGGAAGGAAGACGACGCGATATCTCTGAGAGCACAGGAGGGGCTGAGTAGAACCAAAGCGCAGCCCAGAGCCACGATGAAGTCGGTTTTGAAGGAACCCCACACCCGAGGGGTTACAGGGACACGGCCTTTCCAGCTCTACCCCCTGCCTACGCGTTGAGGCATGGGGGTATTCTGCAATTAAGAGAGAGGGGGGGAAAAAAAACAACCCTAAAACTCAAATCCCAAGGGCAGTTCCCGCTCCTAGAGCCAAGCCTGGCAGCGCCCCCCTCTCCGGCACACCAGCTGTACGTGCACCCCTATCCATTTAGCATCCTTAACGGGCTTTTAACGGGGAAGGCTTGCTGAGGCCGCGTTTCCTGCAGAGCCGAGCTACGTGCGGTGACAAGCTCCTTTGCTCTTTGGGGACAGGGCTTCAAACAGCTGCTGGCTCGTGGCAATTAAAACCAGGCAGTGAGCGCTGCCACCGACTCCGCGAGCCGGTGCTGTGACTGATGCAAGCGCCGTCTGTAGCGCCCTGATAAGGACGTTGGATGATTCAGAATAATCTAAGCTTTGCTGAACACACCAGCCCCGGCGTTTGTGCTTCTGTCTAACGAGAATACTGTGTCATGCTCGTTAGAAGGGCGGCTGGAAGCAGGTGGGCACCAAAACCTCCTCTCCACAGGACCGACGGGCACCTCTGTCCTGCCCACCGCTCCATGGAGGCCTCCAGCTCAAGGGTCTGGCCAGCCTAATCCCGTGGCTCGGACACGGCGAGGTGGTGGCAAGAGCAGGTGGGGAGGGAGCAAAAAAGTCAACGTTAAGTCTTCTTCCCATCTCGGGTGGGTTTTGTGAGCCATGACTGGGCAGCAGGGCTGAGATGGAGCTTAACTAAAATGCAGGAGGTGAACATCCAAGTGGGCAGAGCAAGGGGCAAGGAAGGAAGGGGAGGGACACACTGGCCTTTGGGCTTCCAAACAGACTTCCAGCTGGTTTAGAACCACGTTATGTCCATGCCTTAACTCATTTTGACAAACCTTTAATCACACAGACCTGCTGCATAGTCTACTCCCATCCCATTAAGACCACATGGATTTCCCTCCTGAGCCATTCCAACAACTTGGCTTTGATTTCACCCAGAGCAGAAAGCCAAGCCAACAGCACAGCCCATTTCTAACATTGAACCGAATCCAGAACTGAAACACCCCACCCTTGGGCTGTCCTTGACCAAGAGGCTTACAGCTGAGATAAAATGGCATTTCAAAGTTAAAAAAAAACAGTTTTCATAGTGCAGTTCACATCATACCCCCTCAGATACACAGCCGTGCTCCTGGGCAGCCCTTATTACATCTCTGAGATGAGGAGCTGGGTAGGACAGAAGCATGAAGTCCAGGAGCAAGGCTGTATAAGCCTGACTTGAAGTGGTGAGGAAAACCTCAGCAGATGTGAACTACTGCCTCATGAACACCTCACTTTTCAGAAGTTTCTGATGCTTTTTGGTCTGCTACACTACACAAATCTCGTTTGACCACCTAAACATGACCATAGCCAAGAGACAGACAAAAGATGGGGTTAGGCAGAAGCATGTTGGGTTTCTGGTGATGGGAGCCCACACAGCTCTGTAAGTAGCAACAGTGATCGGCTAAAAATTGGGTCAAAAGAGATGCTGCTGAGATGCCACCACCTCTGCTCAAGCACTTCTATCTTCAAAGACCAGATGGACCTTGTATGTTGTTACCAGCTGGGGTAGAAAGAGCCGCATCATGGCATCTCCTCCCACGCTGAGGCTCTCCCACCAGGTATCCCTCTGCAGCGTGGGACATGCACCGTAAGGGATGCAGGATGGGGGGTGTCTGACATCCCCATGATAACCACCCTGCTTCGCTGCTGCTGGTAGGAGGATGGTAAATGGGAATTAATCCATCTGGGATTAACCCAATCCCCGCCGAGGCACTGAAAGCGCCTGAATTTGTCTCCTAAGGGCTCCCCGAGGGCAGCACAGCGTGTTACCACCAAGCACACGTGGCAGAAGACAGCGTACAAGCGGGGGCCATAAAGCCCTGTGTGATTGCTGCTCCCTGGGATGTTTTGTGTGCGCCGAGCGGGACCCAGAGGGACGCTCAACCCCCGTCTTGAGATTTCACGTGCTCGACCGGTAGGAAAATCTGGAGCAGCATCCCCGCCGCAGGCTCCATCCACCTCCACAGGCTGTAAATGATCTTATTCCTCTGCCCGAGGATGTCCACAGGAGGGAAGCGAAAGCCAATAACAGACATGGCCAAGCTTTCAAAAACACGGGGAGCCCCTGACTCGGTCCCCGCTCCGCTTCGGAGAGCTTGACAGCCCTTTCCAATCCTCAGCTTGCTTTTCTTTTTAATGATAGAGCGATACGTAGGGTTGAAAGCCGGAGGAAAACCACGTCTCATCCAAGCAAACAGCTTGGCACAACTTGATGCAGGAGGGAAGGAGGACGCAGGGCGGCGGTGGCTGGGGACATGCTGCTTGCTGGGCTGGGTATTTATCAAGCGGCAGAATCACAGAATCTTCTAGGTTGGAAGGGACCTTAAAGATCATCTTGTCCAACCGTCAACCTCACTTTGACAAAAATAGACACCCGCACAACAAACAAAAAGCATCACCATCACTAAACCATACCTCCCAGCACTACATCAACCCGTCTTTTGAATGGTGCCAAGAAGATGCCAAGAAGAACGCAGGCCACTTCCCACCTCTCAGGAGCTTTCATCTCTACTCGCAGTTGTTTTCATTACGCCCTTCTCCACCCCAGCATCGCTCCGGCGTGTGGGAAGCCACGCTCTCCCATTTCCACCCCCCCCCCCCCCCCCCCACACCCCCCCCGGCTCGGGGAACCCCCCCCCCCCCCCTCTCCCCCCCCCCCCCCCCCCCAAAACAAGTTTAAGATGTCACCGCAGACCCTGGCATGTCCCCGCTGCCCCGGCTCACAGGAACCAGCCATCAGCGCTGGGGAGCCACCTCGAGCAGCACCAGCCCTGTTAGTCACCGGGAAGCGTTTAGCCAAGAGGTTTTTTTGACATTTTCCACAAGTGAATTTTGCATTATTTGAATCATCTACGCAGAGCGCAGCGAAAGGCGGCGTACTGGGGGGGAACAGCCAGAATTACTCATGAGCTTTTTCTTTTTTCCTGTTGGCTCTCACTTAAATCGCCATCTATCAAACAGACAAGTCGCACGTCGCTGCAGACGGCTGGGAGAAGTCCCTGCTCAGGCTGCAGCAAGGGTTGAAAAGGCGAACGGAGTCATTTAGGTGTAGAGAGCCTCAGCGAGTTCTCCAGCTTCGTACTGGTTGCTTAATTCAGCACTAATCACCCCGTTTAAAAAAAAAAAGATACAGCAGAACTAAAATAATAATAAAATGAAGTCCAACCAAGAGATAACAGAAGCATTCCTCACTGCAACACCGCAGATTCTGGATGAAATGAGGGCTGGGAGACTTGGTGTAGGGATAAGGGGATTAAGAGGTGAAGGGCAACGGTGGGGCAGGGCTAAAATACGGGGAATATACACATGCACACACACAACCTGTGGGCAGAGATAAATTCAAGGTTCCTATCGATACTTCCTCATTATGAAAATACATGGAATATTCACCGCAATCACAAAAAGCATATTTTTTTTTTTTTTTTTTAGTGCCAAGCTTTTCCACCATGCTCACAGCACAAGGCGCTGGTGAAGAGAGCTGTCAGGCTTCTTCGGGTGGGCACATCCCCAGCGAGTGCTGGTCCCAGCCAGCCCGTGCCGCTGGTCCCAGTGCCAGCCCCGAGCACCGGGAGAGGAGCTGCCCCACAGCCACAGACTGGGATGAGCATCCCTACCCCGGCGGGTGCTTCTGGGGGCAGATGGAGCCCAAATTGCCGGAGCCGCCGTGACGAGCCCTGGCTCCCACAAAGAGCATCACTCGCTGGGCACACAGGTCACCGCCGGCTGAAGCTCTGCTAAAAAACAAACAGCAAATGGGAATAAAACTCACGTTCCTCTCCTGATCCAATGGAAAATTTCTCCTCCTGGATCTGCAACGTAACGCTAACGGCAGATTTATTTTTACAGCTACACCGTGAAGAAGGACGCTCTCAAAAGAGAAATCACGCCGAAACGGGCAACTTGACTCAGCAGCACGGGGGCCTGGCTGGGTACAGGGTGCAAGGCTCACCCCGCAGGCACCGCAGAGAGAACACCGCGGCAGAGCACAAACCCTGCCCGCCCGAGGGCATCCTGCCTTCCGATCTCATCACAGGATGGAAAAAAAAATAAATAAATAAAATAAAAATATCATACTCCTGAACTTGCTGGAAGGTGGACAGAGGGAGGAGAGCTGCTTGCAGAGCCAGCCTTACCTCCCTGGCTACCCACTCCTCTGCCACGGCCACCACGACTGTGATGCCCATGGGTTGGAACCCCTTGGGGAATGCCAGACCCAATAAACACTTAAATATTATCCCGCTATAGGATCTGATTTATTTTTTTTTTGAGATCCAGCATTTTTCAGCCCCAACACTCATTCTTTGAGGGGAGAGGGAACTATGATCTCTACAATAAGCTCTCTAATAAAACTATAATACAGGCTGGTGCTTCCACAGGAGCACAGTAACACACCCTGGAGATGGGGAGCTGCACACACACCTTCACCAGCAGTGGAGGCTGGAGTCTGCTCCCCCGACAGGAAAACAAATAGCCAGTGAGGTCCCAAGCGCAGAGGAAAACCTCGTCAGCTTTGCCGTTCAGCAGGAGGAGAGACAGCCTGAATGCCGTCCCCCAGCTCCTCCTCTGCCATCACTCCCCCGGCAAAGAGCTAAACCAACCTCGGAGCTGCTGCACCCAGAGAAAACTCAGAAGTTTAGGAGATGCCACACCAGCATCACCCCACAGCTTCTCGGTGGAGAGCCAGGAAGGGGCAGGACCTCTATGATTGTTTGAAAAGGCAGGGAGAGACCGGGGACGTTAAATGGCTCATAAAAATCATGTTTAATTATCTATTGGCAAGCATATTTAATTACTTATTTTCATCCGGTGCTCACCCCTTGGTGCCCCCTGAGCTCGCTGGACACAGCCCGGAGTCCCAGCAGCCACCACATAGACACTCAGGAACGACAGGGCAGCGTGTCAGAGCACAACATACTGTAAAATGTGGCTTCGAGCCACATAAATTACAGAACCATAAATCACAGCTGTGCTCTGGTGATTTCAGGGCTACCCAGACCACAGGGGACCTGCTACTCCCCACACCAAACCATCTTGGCATCTATTAGACCCCAGGGTAAAACCACTGATGCCAACGGGGATTTAGCCCACGCTGGGCATCAGAGCCCTGTAAATGGTTGGATGTTCAGGGAACGACAGGCAGGAGAGAAGAAGAGATTGGGGATTTAATGGTATTCTCAATGGCCACCGTCTTAATGCAGAACTAATAACCCCCCTGGCACCCCTGAGCACGGCCCTTTGCTTGAGGGGCCACTAAACCAGCAGTCACTAGTTAAGCCAAAGCCTCCTGAAGGGTAAAGACTTCAGGTGGGCCCCTAATTCACTAAAAAGGCAGGTTTTACCAAAAATTGGACACCAAAACAATGCAAGGTTTAAAATTAAGACAGTCAGCCAAATGAGAAATTGGTTTTTAGGAAGAGCAGCACATGAACACCTCCACTATTTCCCTGACGTTTTGTCTTTATTTCTTTGAAGTCCTTTGCTAAATGCATGAGGTGATGCTGGGGACAGGCACCGCTCTGCTGGTGGAGCTGGGCTGGAGAAGGCTTTGGACCAAGGCCACCCCTCCAGCGGTGACAAGCCCTGCTCCTGCCAGCAGGGATGCTCTGCTGAGCACTGTGCCACCCCTCTGCTTCCCATAACACCTTCTTTGCTCCACTTTACCCGAACTTTCTTACAGGATTGAGCAGAAAACCACCTACTGTTACGTTACGATAGGATATATACAGACCTATACTATACATCCCTACCAAGTATTTCATTCTCATCTCTTCAGCTGATGGTCTGCTTTCCATTCATACCATTTCAACATCTACCTAAGACCTTCAGATGATTTTCATGAACGTCTCCTCCCGCTACAGATCACTCAGGAGCTGCTGAGAGCTTTTTTCCCCCTCCTGAAAACACAACCTTGACCGCTGTCGGGAAACCAACCAGCAAGGCTTTAATCCTCCCTGAGACTTTTTTACATTTCACTTGCCAAAGGTCCGTGATCAAAGCTTGGCGATGATCTTATGTGGCATGGAGCACACAGGGAACAGATTTATTTTCAAATATTTTCAATATTTCATATTACATTATATTCATAATGTAAAAAGGTACAAAGAATCTCTTCAGCCTCCCTAAGCAGAGAGAAAAAAATGTGGACCGGAACTGAAGTTTAACAAGTATTACCACTTCATACAGTCACAAATACAGCAAATATATTCAGAATCGCTTGGGGACAAAAGCAGGGACTTCAAAGAGAAAGTAATTTGGTGAAGAACATACATGTATAAATATGCTCCTTTTATTCAAGGTGGGGGGGTAAAAAAAATAAATAAATCTATTTCATGGATCTGAATACTAATGAAACTGCTTCTGATGAACGCAATTTCAAATAAAAAAAAGCACAATGGAAATACAAGGAAGAATGCAAAGATTTTCTATAATCCCAAAGCAGTTCCAACAAACCTATTAGGAAGCCAGACATTTTGAGTTTCATTTCAGCTCTAACTAAAGCACGTATTTTAGTGCTGCGCCACTGCTCTTGATTAAAATCAACACCAAGGTCTAAATTTTTTTGTTTGTTTGTTTTGTTTAGCACTTCAGATAGGGAGGAAATGAATTAAAAGAAACCCCAAAAATGTTAAGAGAACACCGAAGAAGAAATTAATTTTTCAAATTAGCGATGTGCAGCAGCACTTCAAAACCCCAGAGAAACAGAAAGGATGCCTGCAGGTTACTCCTTGTGATACCAAACAGAGCAAATCCAATCAGATGAACATGCTGCAGGATCAGTCAGGCGAAAGCCACAGGAGCAGCATTACAAAGTGAAAGATGTATAAAAAGAGGATTTTCTAAACCTATTGTGCTGGCTTGAAACCGAGCTATTTTCCCCCCGGAGGAGATGACAGCCTTGGCGGTACGGTCCTGCAGAACAAGCAGTCCCAAAAAAAAAACCAAAACCCAACCCCTCAAAGATAATACTGAGAAAAAACTAGAAAAAAAAAGTTTTAATGAGAAATTAACAATCCTACTAGAACGTTAAGGCTGCAATATTGCGTTTAAAATAGCACATCTCCATTCAAAAAAGCCTATTTCCTACACAGGCGCGTAAGCAAACTGTTAAATTTTGCCGTGCTATTTCATAACTTCTCGTCTTCAACGGTGCCAGCAGAGCTCCCTGCTTCACATCTCCCCTTGCTTAAAATAACCGTCTATGGCAAGAGCACTGACCTTCAGGAATAAGTGAATGAACGGGAAAACGGGCACGCCAGCACGCGACCAAATTGGAACGGACGACAGCAGTTATTCCGGAGCGCGGAGATGAACAGAGGGAAGAATATGATTATCTACATGTAAAATATTGAGTGACACCGCCAGCAGACAGGAACTTCTGTTTGCCCAGTCTTGTGAAACAAGAACGTGCTGGTGCTCAAAGGACTAAAAAAAAAAAAAAAAAAAAAAAAAAAAAAAAAAAAAAAAAAAAAAAAAAAAACGGAAAAAAAAAAAAAAAAAAAAAGATTGTTTTGCTTTTTTTCTCTCAGCAAGCAATCAACTCAAGATGCCACAGAGGCCAACTGCTTCGTCATGATAGAAATTCATTACTTGCCTTTAAGATAAAATAACCACCAAGCCATGTGAAAATAAAATAAAATTAAAAATAAACAAAGAAAAAAAATATTTTCAAGGAACGTACATGCTTCTGAGCAGAAGGTATCACCTAATTATCAAGCTAAGGTGTTTTGCTGGGGGTACAGATAACCCTCCTCAGAAAAACCTGATCGTGGTACTTGTAAGCAGCAGGATGGAACGTGATGGACTATGGCTCGTACAACAAGTCTGTTGTTATTTTATTTATATATACAGATATATTTAAAAGCTATTTTATAGCACACGTATATGACACATCAAGCTCATATAAATGCTTTTTTTTTTTTTTTCAAAACCAGGTTTGCAAAAGGGGTTTCAGAAGTCAACATATGCAGCTGTGTCGTGCCAGACAACCACCAGAATTCCCACCCCACCACACCTGGGGTTTCTGTCAGTCCCACAGGCTGTGCAGGAGAGGATGGGCCAAGTGAAAGACAACTTTGGTTTTCTGGGGCTTGGTTTTCTTAGAAAACGAGATATTTTCGACGATTTAATCCTGCTAGACAGCCTTGAAAGCAGAAAGAGAAGTTACAAATCCACATCTGCTGCAGCACAAAGTAGAAACATCAACTATTGACATGAAAATATATCCATAAGGAAATGCAAATGGAAAATACAGCCCCACAAATCACCTCATTAGCAATACCGTGCAGCCACCCTGCAGTACCCAACGGGTTTGAGGGACTGGGCTGGGTAGATGTTTTTCCCTGTTGAGGATGGTCAAGCAGTGGAGCAGGTGGGACCAGCAGGTCCCCCCCTTGGAAGCTTCTGAACCCCAACTGGATAAAACCCAGAACTCCCTCACCTGATCTCCTCTTTGGGCAAAGGTTGGACTGGATGACCTCTAGAGGTCCTTTCCAACCCGGCTCCTATCTTCAAAAAAAGGGAGCGACCTCTGAGCTGTCCCTCGTTAACCCTTATTAAGGCCACCAGGCTGCTTCAGGCGCTGTTCTGTGTGACTCCAGAACAAGGGATGATGCTGAGGAAAGCGAGTCACACTTCGGCGAGGCAGCGACCACTGCGGCTCCCCAACCAGCCCATCACACGGGCTGCCAATGCACGCTGCAAACACTTCTCTTGGACAACAGCTTCCATCCCCCAGCTCCCCCAGCGACCTACTTACACGTCATTGGGGGGCTTCATGTTAAAATGCACATTAAACACAGAAAAACAAAAACCACCATACTTTTTTTTTCATCCCAGGTCCAGTTTAAAGATGCTCCGCAGTCAGTCACATTTCAGAGGGAAGAGAGACCTGGAGATGCTGAGAGCTGGCCTGGGGATGCTCACCAGAAACACATTTTAAGAGATACTTGGGGGCTAGGGCCACTGTGGGAAAGCTCTTGGCAGAGGAGGCAGAGGCAGAGGAGACAGGTCCAGAAAGGGAGCAATTGGGGCACTTCTGTTTGTTGATTCGCTCTTGAACCGCTACTATTCGGCGTAGTTGGTCAACTCTCAATGCAATGTTTGGACAACAAAATAAATATTTAGCAAATCAATTCAGAAGCGAAACAGAAGCACGACCCTCGGCGTTTCCTTGGAGGAGCCTGAATTTCCACCTCAGGGCTGCTTGTTAAGGTCCAGGACCTTATACTGATCTTTGCAGTGGTAAGTGCCTCTTCACAAGGGTGCAACAGCAGCACCCAGCTAATTACATCTCGCTGAACCAGGGGTATCAGGGACCCCAACTCCCCTTCCACGGGGAAAAGGGTCTGCAAGACAGAAGTCTCTCAAACAACGGTGTTTAAAAAACACTGTGTCTGGTGTCAGGAGGAAGCACTGAGTGCTCACCAGAAACAGCAATAAAACGTGGGTACCCAGGGGACCTCAGCGCCCAAATCCTGTTTTCTCACACGCTGGAGTGGCATGGAGGCTTTCCAAAGCGTGGCTGAAAGTCTCTCTTATTAACCCTGAGAGTAGGAATCCCCACGGTTTGGCTCTCAACAGCTCCAAAAGGCGTCCACGTCCCTTCCCACCCTGTGTGGAGGTCTCTGACCTGATGGATTGGCACGAGGAGCCCCAGCCAGCCCCAGCACCCGCCCCGCTCACCGCCGCTGCCGGATCCACCCCTGGGAGCCCAGCACATCCATGTCACACGTCCCACACGGCGCGAAACCCTCCCCCAGCGAGGCATCATCTCCCGCACGACTTCGCACTTCTCTCCTGCCACCAAACCTGACGCTGCCCGAAACTCACCCACCACCAAAACATCGTCACCTGGGATGAGTCAGGGTCTAAGACGATCGGCACCTCAACAACCCCTCTGCTCCCCTCCCGCTGCTGAGTCCTTGGACTTCAGGGCAGTTTTGTGTACATGGACCTCACCTCAGCCAAGCATTTTGGGGTCCCAGTGACATAGAATCATAGAGTGGTTTGTGTTGGAAGGGATCTTAAAAATCATCCAGTTCCAACCCCCTGCCCTGGGCAGGGACACCTCCCACCAGCCCAGGTTGCTCAAAGCCCCATCCAGCCTGGCCTTGAACCCTTCCAGGGATGGGGAACCCACAACTTCCCTGGGCAACCTGTTCTAGTGTCTCACCACCCTCACAGCAAAGAATTTCTTCCTAATATCTAATCTAAATCTCCCCTCTTTCAGTTTAAAACCATTCCTCTTGATTCTATCACTCCACTCTCTGATAAAGAGTCCCTCCCCATCTCTCCTGTAGCCCCTATAGGTACTGGAAGGGGCTCTAAGGTCTCCCTGAAACCTTCTCTTCTCCAGGCTGAACAACCCCACCTCTTTCAGCCCGTCTTCACAGAAGAGGCACTCCAGCCCTCTGATCTTCACAGCCCTGAGAGAAGACAGGCTGAACCTCTCTGGTGGTCTACCATTTATTTCCCTTTAACAAATTTACCACCCCTATTCCATTATCCCTCACGTTATCACAATTATCCCCTGCTTAACCAGCAGAGCCCTTGCTCTCGGGCCATGCCTTGCAGCTGCCCGAAGCCAAGGTGCAACTTCTCGCGGCTTGGAGACAAGAAGAACCTCTCCCTGCAAACCTCGGTGGTGGCCACCCCACCGCCTGAGGAAGAGGAGGCCTTACCTGGGTGAGGTGCGGGTTGGGGTTGAAGCCACACTGGTTGCAGACTTTGCTGTGACACTGGGTGCAGGCGTTGAAGTTGGGTTGGCCGGGGGAGGAGGTGAGCTCCGTCGTCTTGCATATGGGGCAGAGGGTGCTGCTGGGGAGGGGGGCGATCTGCGGGACCGAGTAGGGAGAGGTAGGGGTGCTGCCCCGGTCCGGCGACACCGAGGGGGACCTCCCCGAGCCTTGACTCCTGGCGTCCACCTGTAGCATCTTCCGTGGTGCCTCCGCCGACGGTGGGGGCTGGCCCCGGCCCCTCATCTCCCGGGGGCTGTGGGAGGTGGGCGCAGTCTGTGCCAGGGAGGGGGACGGCGACCGCTGGCCCGAGGGCTGGTCCAGCTGCTCCGGTCTCCTCAGCGTGCTGAAACATCATGAGAAAACACAGCACGAGCCCAGGTTTAGTACGTTCAAATGATGCCAGCCGACGCAGAAAACCTCCAAAGCAACCCCTCCACCCCAAAAAGCACCGAGGAGGCACAGGAAAAGAGGCTGCAAACCAGGGGGAACTGATGGCATCAGCAGAAGGATGCACTTTACCTTGCGAAACGAGGCGCAATTTCAGCTTTCTCTTACATAACCCGGCAGCAGAGATGTAATTGAATTATTTGGCGTGTTCCAAATTGAACCTCGGTCGAAAATTTGCCCAGAAAACACGAATGAGGAGTTTGGGGCGGCTCTGCCTCCCGCCAGCCAGGGGCTCCCCGTTACTTCTCCAGCATGAGCTCAAAGAGGCAGCAGCAACTCTAGTTTGCAGACTGCAGAGCCCTTTCTGCCAACCTGCCCTAAACCATCCTCCTACAACCCACTTCTATGAGTTGCTGTGAGGAAAAAAAAAACAAACAAACAAACTGCAAAGAGGCCAACTTATTGAAGGAAAACCCCTCCAGGAGCCCCAAAGAGGCAGGAGAACTACTTATACCCTCTTGTCAAGCCACCCCTGTGTGAGTCACAGGTGAAAGCAACCAAGGGCTTGTTTCCCATGGCCTGCAGCAGTAGGAAATTAAGAGAGAGGGCATCAGCTCGGCTTTAGGAATCATTACTAAAGCCAGAAAAGTGGGGAACACAGGTTAGGGTGGGCTGGCTGCCCCCCAGCTGAACCCTGTTCTGGGTGATGTGAGTCTCAGCTGGGCAGAAAACCAGCTGGGATGCACCAGGGCAGGAGGCTGGTTTGGAGGAGAAGGTCCAGTGGCCCCAGGGAGCTCTGGAGCATCTTCAGCTTTGAGTTCTAGGGCTGGAGAGCACAGCGTGAGGTCCCACACTCCCCAGTTCCCACCGTTATTTCAGTGCAGGTACCCTGCAACACGTGTGTGAGAACGAATCTGGAAGATATTTATGTAATTACAGGGGTTTTAGGTAAGAGAATCATCTGCTGCACGTGCTCATCGAGTATTTCTCAAAAAGGCAGAAGCCCCTGTGCCCTCACTACCTGTGATCTACAGCTGTTTAAGGGAAAATATTACTCAGACTCTCAAATTTAATAAATTGTTGATTTACCCAAGCAGGGTCTGACCTTATAAAGGTTTAAAAAGGGAACTTAAATGCATAAAACTAATGAAATTCAAAGTGCATGTTGCCACAGTAATAGGAAGCCGGATGAAAATAAATATTAAAATAGCACTTTGGGAATATTTTTCGGCAGCAGATTGAAACCCGCTTCTCTGAAGGAGGAATCGCACAGTAATAATAATAAAGCGAAGCAATAAGGGAGTAACTGACCTGCTCCAGGGTAAAGAGCAAACGGCACCCGGCCCTGCAGCCGGACACCAGCAATGAGGGTGGTTCACAGGTGCTGCTCCTCCAGCATAAACGGGGACGGCCCTGGGTTCAGAATGGGGATTAAAATCCCAGTGCTGGGGGCTGCGGAGCTGCTGCCCCATAAAACACGTGGCATCCGAAGCGGGTGGAGATGGGAGAGCTCAGTCCCAGCCACCGGCGGAAAGTGAAATGCATTTCCTCCCCCTAAATTTCATCCTTATAAAAACCAGCGTTTGCGTCTCAGAACACACGCTGTCCTCATGGTGTGTCGGACAACGTCGGAACAGCAGCATTCGAAAAAATTAAGGTCTGCACGGTTGTTCGGAACAAGAGGGCGGTTATTCCACTGCAGATTTCAAAATTCAAAACGCTTGCCACCGAGTGGGAATTCTGACTCCCAGCCGGCTCCGACCACGGAGCCACAGAGCTGCGGGTTCACTTCCCAGCCCAGTGAGAAATGGAGAAAACTTAGGGGAGTTACCCACAGTGGAAGTGTTCAGCAGGGTATTAGTAGCTACCACCTATTTAGCGGCCGGCATTAGTAGTGCTAGCAGTCTGGCTTACTGAGTTCAAGTACCTTTCTTTAAATAAACGGTGAATTTTTTGCTTAGGGAACCTTTTGCAGCAAATCCACGTGAGGAGCGCCGTGCCTCTGAAGCTGCGCTCCATCCAGAGGAGCCGTCACACAAGGAACAGACAAGTTTACTACGTTTCCTACCCAAAACGGGCGGTGCCTCTCTTGAAAAAGCAAAAACCCACGAGAAAAAAAAAAGACACAAAATGCTGTTATCTTGTCTCGAGTACCATTCCTGGCGCAAAGGGGGACAGTGCTGCTCCAGAGATGCTCTCCAGCCTGGGATGGAGCTCCCCCCTGGCTCCTTTTGCCTTTTCAGGTGCAAAGAAAAGCCGTGCACCATCCCCATCCCGCTCCCAGCAGCTGTGTCACTATGTGCATTTATATCATCACTCCATTTATTTATCTTATAATTACCCGAGAAGCCTCAGCCGTCCGGTGACACGGGCTGGGCTGTCTCTCACTTGCACGAGTTGAACGTGCCCACGGAATGTAAAGACCAGAAGGAATCATCTGGTCTGTCAAATACAGTAACTAAATACAGGAGAGATGCCCCGGGGAAGAACATGAGACCAGTCATATTGAGTCAGACGCAGGCCCACGCTCGTGGCATCTTTCACTAGGATGCTCCAATATTTGTCTGTCTTGTACCCGTCAATGAACCCTTCTGCTGTCGTCGCACGAGTCCAAACTGCGGCTCGTCCACCTCTTCCCAGCATTTTATCCACTCTTTATCACTGACGAAAACATCAACCGACATCGGGCCGCTGACCGATCCCAAAGGAATTCCCCTCAGTGCCATTAGATCGCTCGTTAACAATTAGATTGAGATGTCTTGATATCTTGCCGTTCACCCATTTGATGGGGGCTGTATTGATTTTGCACCCCTCTAATTGCTGAATTAGTAATATTGGGTGGTAACGCAGTCAAACGTCTCCGCCGGGTCCAAATTCGGCAGCGCTCCCGCCGCTACCAACAGAGTTATAATTTTTTCCATGTAAAAAATATCAAGTCCGTTTGACTAAGCTTATTAACAATTACACCATCGAGGTTTCCATTTATTACATTCTGTCTATTGATGCTTTATCAAGAGGTCAGGCAGGCAGCTCTATTAACGTGCCCGCAGCCCACTGGCAGGTTGGGCAGCCAGGAAGACGCCGTTCTCTTCCCTTTTTTTTCTTTTTTTTTTTTTTTTTTTTAATTTTTTATTTTTAAATTGAAAAACAGTGGCTCCACATCCTGCTTTCTAAAACTCCCGGCGTTTTCCAGCATCGAGCTGACACAGCATCACGCCAAGCCACGGCCAGCCTCCTGCGATGCCCACCGTGATGATGCCCACCGTGATGCCCACCGCTCCTCCGCCTCTTCCCCCGCCTCCTCCAGGGCTGTCGGAGCCAAACTCCCACCCTCCTTCGGGCACGGGGCATCAGACAGCACCAGCCTCTGCTTTCTGCGGAGAGGAATATTGCATTTCACACCCCAAGAAGTATAGGGGGGGTGGGGGTGAGTGGTGCCGGGTCCACCACAGCAGAAGCCTGGGTTTGGTCCCCAGCTCTGTGGCGTGTCCCTGCCACCTCCCTTACCTTCCCTACGCTGGGAAAGAAGCACCTGCCCATCTCCCGATGTGAAGGACTGCAAAAAAAAAACAAACCCAAAAAACCCCACAGAAATTAACCCTTGGCTCGGTGCAAGAGGGGAGGCTAAAGTGCAAGTCGCTCGCCATGCAGCCCCAGAGCTCAAAATCACCCTGACAAGATTAATCCATACCCAGGTTCCGCCTCTCCATCAGATACTCCTCCTGATTAAAAAAGCCCCGAACTTCCCTTGTTCCACTCGGGAACAGGCACGGATATGAAACCAGCCTTTCTATTTAGGGCTGGTGCCAGTGTCCTGGCAGGCTGGGAGGAGACGGAGAGGGACGAGGAGGGAGCAGCTGACTGAGATGATCAGAAGCACGAACGGCGTAATGAAAACCAAGGGTCAAAGCCATCCTCCACAACATCGAGCGCAGCGGTGCAGGATTGTCACAAGCACCTCGGAGATTTTTTTTTTTCTGTCTGATTTTTTTTTTTTTCCCTTCCGTAAAAATGTCAGTTTTTCACTGAAATAGCAAGAACGGAGAAGGCTTTAAAAACAAAATCCAATTTACAGCCAAAACAAATGTTAGATTGTTTGCTGGTTAACGTTTACTTTCAGAAATTGTTTTTTTCTTGTCCTAAGCCTAACTTTTGATGGCGTAGCAGCGCCAGCGAGAAGATGTCAGCAGCTTTAGGGAAGATGAAAGCAACGCAGTGACAGAGCAGTGATTTACAATCCTGCTCCGGTAAATTGGTACAGCCTTGTTAGCTGGGAATGCCAAGGTAAAGTCAAGGCCCGTGGAAAGGAACTGCTCTGATTTAAATCAAGTAGGTTCACTGGTGCCACTAGATTTTACAGACAAGACCCAAGCTGGGAGCCAGCATCCCAAGAGGTGTCAACAGGTCCTCTTCCATACAAGACGCTCCCCTGGGAGCAATAACCATTGCAAGGCAGATGCCAACACGGGTAACACCTTTTTGCTATAAAATCGATAGTGACATTAACCCAAATCTACACACGTGGCTGGTAACTCGCTCTTGTTCAGGCGTGGTGTGTGGAAAAGCTCAAGAGAAAGGATGTGCAGGGGTTTCCCCCTAATTTCACATCCCCCCCCACTCCTTGAACACACGGGTCACGTCCATCTGCTCAGCTGCCACCAAACCCTGGCAGCCCTCACATCCACGGGGCTTTGGGGTTTGGGGTCCAGGTAAATCCTTCAGGAGGTGGAACTGGGAAACACGGATTGCATCCCTTTCTCTGCCTGCTGGATATTTAAACGGGTCTCCCGCTCGCTGGGCAACCGATCTAATTATTGCTTTATAGTAGTACATAAAGAACATGAAAACAAATGGCACCATCATTTTACAAAGAGCACGCCCTGCTCAGGCTTTCCAAAGGAGAGCTGGATTTCTCCATGGAAGGGAGCTCCGAGCTTCACATCCATATCAAAAATAAGCAAAATGGGGACAAGCAAGTCTTTGCTAAGGGTAGAAAAAGAGGAAAAACGAATGACTGCTCCCCTGCAGTAAAACCAAGGGTACGAGGCGCAGGCACATGAAGAGAAAGCACAAAAAGAGGGAAGAGATGCGGAGACACTCACACCCAAAAGAGGGAGGCTGGGTTAATGAGCAAGAATTAGAGCTGCTCAGCTACGAGCAGAGATTTGACCTACTTGGTTCAACGGAAACCTGATGTGAACATCCACATGACTGATTTTAAGAATCACTGAATATAACCTATTTAGAGAGGAAAAAAAAAGAAAAAAAAAAGAAAAAAAAAAAAAGAGGTAGCTACGCAAAAGGGGAGTTGCACTCTAGGTCAAAATGGCACTGGGTTTGAGTCAGAAAAACCTAATTCCTGATGCTTACGGGTCAGCATAGGAGCCGCGTGGGATAATATCAAATATTAGGTGGCATATACTGCCTATCAGCAAGTCAGACTAGAAAATAGGACATGCAACCTTTTAATAAATAAACAGAAAAAGCAGTGTGTCTGACGTGGAGGGCCTGCGGTTTCAGCTACGTGCGCTGAAAATCTCACCCCAGCGACGCTAAAGCATCCGCCGAGCTTGGGAGACTTATCGACGGCAGCTTCCCAGCTCTAACAGCGCTGCATCCGACGCGGGGAATTCTCCATCAGCCTCTGCTTTGATTAAAAAAAAAAAAAAAAAAAAAAAAAGAGCAGCAGAATTACAGAATTAAAAACCGGCACCTGCTTAAATACAAGTGCCCCCGACTTAATTACTTTTATGTCCGTGCGGGAAGAAGTTTATACTAGAAATGTGTGTGCCGGATGGTTTGGAAACGGCGAATGCCACACAGCTGAAAACATAACGGGAAATGTGAAATGGTGACTAGAAACTGCCAGGCAGTATTTTATTAGATGCCACCACGAGCACTCTTGTGAAAGGCCACGGTGCTTAATGAATTGCTGTTGTGAGCAGCGGAAAAACTCTGTTCTCCTGCAGCTGTGTGCTCCAGGGTTGCATCTTACTTGATTCCCCCGTCAAGTAAGATGCAATCTCTGTCAGGCATTTTTCCCTGTGACCCAAGGCGCGTCCCCTGATGCTCGACAGGGAATTTGAGCTCCTGCTCAAGGCTTTCACCCCATCTGAGCAATCATTCGGGTCCCCCGCCTCCACCCACAAACCAGACTCATAAACATAGAGGAACACGATACCCTTGAACCCTCTGCCTCCCTGTTAAACCCCACCGGGGTTCAAGGAGGGGCTGCCCGGCGGGTGGTGGCATAAGCCACTCGCACTTAACTCACCAGACTAACGACCTTCCCCAGAGGAACGGTGTCCCAGCACGATGCTGCCATGTGGCAAGCAGCACCGCGATGGACAGCCTGCCACCTTCCCTCTCTGGTCCGGCAGAAGATAGAATCATAGAATCATATGGGGTTGGAAGGGACCTCTGGAGATCATCAAGTCCAACTCCCCCACCGAAGCGGGTCTACCCACAGCACGTTGCACAGGATCTTGTCCAGGCGGTTTTTGAATGTCTCCAGAGAAGGGGACTCCACCACCTCTCTGGGCAGCCTGTTCCAGGGCTCCACCACTCTCACAGTAAAGAAGTGACTCCTCATGTTTAGGTGGAACTTCTTATACTCAAGTTTGTGCCCATTTCCTCTTGTCCTGTCACTGGGCACCACTGGGAAAAGACCAGCCCTGTCCTCCTGACTCCCTCCCTTTAAGTATTTATAAGCATTGATCAGATCCCCCCTCAGCCTTCTCTTCTCTAGACTAAAAAGACCCAAGTTCCTCAGCCTCTCCTCATAGGAGAGATGCTCCAGACCCCTAATCATCTTTGTGGCCCTCTGCTGTACCCTCTCCAGCAGTTCCCTGTCCTTCTTGAACTGCGGAGCCCAGAACTGGACCCAGTGCTCCAGATGGGGCCTCACCAGGGCAGAACAGAGGGGCAGGATGACCTCCCTCGACCTGCTGGCCACGCTCTTCTTGATGCCCCCCAGGATGCCATTGGCCTTCTTGGCCACAAGGGCACATTGCTGGCTCATGGTCATCCTGTTGTCCACAAGAACTCCCAGATCTTTTTCCTCAGAGGTGCTCTCCAGCAGGTCAGCCCCCAACCTGTGCTGGTGCAGGGGGTTATTTCTCCCCAGGTGCAGCACCCTGCACTCGCCCTTGTTAAATTTCATTAGGTTTCTCTTGGCCCAGCTCTCCAGTCTGTCCAGGTCTCTCTGGACGGCAGCACAGCCTTCCGGGGTGTCAGCCACCCCTTAAGATGCCACACTTAACGCTATTGCCAGCTTTTCCCTTGGTTTAAATTGCAGGGGTCTACGCGATCCATGGCAAGGCAACAAGAACCAGAAGTTTTCCAGTTTCCATCCACATTATAGGTGCACGACTCGCCATACTGCAAAGTCAAGATGAGGAAAAGCCTCAGCCCACCAGGAACCGGTTATTCTCCATCATTACTAGCATCATCATGTCTAGTTCAACCAAGAATCAGCAACAAGCTGAGGCATCAATGTCACTCACGCTGCCGTACGGAGCACGGCTGTCGAGAAGCATCTGCCATCTTACTAACTGAATCCTTCATACCGAAAGAGGTTTTATGATTGATTTAAGCCCTAAATAAACACTTACTTGCTTATTTTCATTGCTGCACGTTGCCTTTTTGTAAGTGTTTGTGGATCATTATCAATTGCAGTTGGACTAGATGATCGTTGTAGGTCCCTTCCAACTCAACACATCCCTTCACTTTTCACTTCACTTCACTTCTATTCTATTCTACTCCACTCCATTCCAATTTTGCTATGTGGCAAATAAATACTTAATTTGCACCTAATGTGGCCTTGGTTGGGCTAAGAGCAATTTCAGAGTACCCGGCTTCCCCTGGGGCACTTCGCAACCCAAACCTGGGGCAAGGGCTTCTCGCACCGATCAGCCCAGCATCCCCAAACTCCTCCCCAGAGAATCCCTAGGTCTGATGTCCCCTCGTCACCCTGTGAAGACCATGATGATGCCCACAGAGTCCAAAGCAGCCCAAGACCTGAACCAGAGTCAGGGGAGATTTTTGTATATCTCCCACGAGCCCTCACAAGCCAGAAAGTCACTGAGTGACCTGAAGACCACCATGTGATGCTCTGAGGAGCTGCTTTTTCAGCTGCCGATGCCCAAAACATGCAGCCACTGCTGTCAGGATCTTGGCCAAGCCCCTCAGAGCCACCAGCAACTGGAATGACAGAACTGCCTGCAGGTAATGGTCTCGGTCCAACATATATCAAAGAGGTTTCTTCTGAGATAACTATACAGGAGCAGGCACACTGGAGGTTGAAAGATTTGAACAGGTCTCCTTTTCAAGTGATATAACTGTTATTGAGAACATTTATGATCTTGAACTTCAAAGCATTAAAATCTCTCGGGGATAAGTGGAGTGTCCAAAATCCATTCAGGCTCGGCGACAGGGAAAATCTGTTTCCTCTGTGATAGCAGAAAACTACAGGTAAATCTTCCAGAGATGGAGTAGAAGACATCTCTCGATGGTGATGCAATTAGCTGCACTGCCTAAGGGGAGCGGTACAGCCAGGGGCTGAGAGCCAGGAGGGCACAGAAGCACAGCAGGAGACCTGGCTCCACCATGCCTGCAGACACACCATCCCTGGGGTGAATGTGGAGCTATCAGAAAGGTCCACTAGATTTCTGATCCAGCATCTGCATCTCTCCAGGTACTTAGGAAGTACCTGGAAAATATAAAGCAAGGAGGAACAGTAGCTCTTCCAGTGCATGGGTGCAGCTGGTAGGTCAGCTTTGGACCATAGGTGCTGGTGAGGACCAGCCTTGAAGCTCTTGTGGAGGGCTGGAAGGAGAAGAGGCAGTGGGCAGCTCAGCTGCTGGCCCAAAGGATACTGCCAAAGGGGAGGATGCTCAGGACATCTGCCTGACTGCAGGACTCATTAAGTCCTCACCAAACTCCAGATCAATTCAGGTGAGGGCTGGGGGTGGCCATGCTCAGTGGAGCTGCAGGCTGGATGGCAAAGCGGGCTGCTGCTTGCAGAGCTCTTCTCCTTGTCATAGCAGGACCTGGAAGGTCTGGAAGAAAGGATGAAGAGCCCTGCCACAGAGATACAGCCCTGCCACCAACACCAGGGAGCACGGAGAGAAAGGGTGGCTGAAATGGGGATAGGCGTCCCCAGAAGTCACAGTGAGGTGCAGGCTGGAGTCACTTGAATCTGATTTCCACCTACCTATTGGATGTTTGGCCTCCGAATCCTTCACGGGTCCAACTGACTGCTGTGAGCAAGTCATTTACGCATGTTAAAAATCACCTGATTTATAAAGGGTCATCACAATCCTGAAAATACCGCGGGCAGCAGACAGGAGAAGTACCCCAGCCAAGGAGCAACCCCCCTCCTCGCCCTCCGTCCACTTACAGCTTATAACCGAGCTCTAGCAATTAAACGGCAAAAGAGCTGATTGCCAGAGTCACATTTAACTCAAGACCTTTGTCCCAGTAAAGCTAACAGCATGAATCACTGCGCCGTATTTATTAAATGCCAGCAGAGCCAAAAGATAAACCACGGCATGAAGCTAAGGAATTTTTATGGCACATGGCTCGGGAAAGCTTATCCTGTAAATCTATGATTATAAACCTCCCCACACACATACACCCCAAGAGCCTCTCTGATTTTAATTGGCAGCAACGCAATATTTTTCTTAGGTTGTTAACTATTCCCTGAAGCAACGCAGAAGAGAGCTCTTGACTTAGTCCTGCCACACGCAGGGCGCCTGCTTCGAGGAGCCAAAATTGGGGACAGGAACGTTCAGTTGGGGTGACCATACCAAACTCAACTTCAGTCTACTGCAGGACTGAAAAAACCACACGAATGCACTTGACTACTATAATATTTAGATTTAAAGTTTGTTAAAAAGAAATGAAAAGCAGCAGAAAGGGAAGTTTCCATGGTACCTGTTTGTACACTTGAGCCTCAGGCAAAACATACGCTATCAAGAAGGGGTATAAGGGCCATAACAAGGCAATATAATTAAAGAGTGGAGCAAATAAGGCTACAGGAGTAAAAGGAAATCCTTCAAAAAGTAAAAATTGAGAAAAAAAAAGAAAGAAAGAAAAAGTAAAAAATGAGAAAACAAACAACCAAACAGAATTTTGGCAAATTAAATTTCAAAACCTAATAAAGCATGCAAAAGATAATAATGATCCCTTAAGGAACAACTCATAAATTGGGCCAGAAAAAAGAATTTCTAAAACTTTCGCAATAGGAAATCTGCCAAAGAATCTGGGAAACTGAAAGAAGACTGAAAGGCAACAGAAATATTTAAGGAATGCAAGACTGTTAAAGGCAAGCTAAACGCAACATTTGCCGTGCTGTTTGCTGAGGAGGAATTGATGAAGGTTCCCACACCAGAACCCTTCCATACACAGGATTAGTCTGAAAAATTGTCTCACTAGGAGAAATGGTAGGATAAGAATCTAGAAAGAAAGAAGGGGAAAAAAAGTAGTAAAAGATGGTGAAATAAGGGGAAGCCTTCTTGCGGGTTAATAACTCATCCCCATTTAGGACGCCAAGGACAGAGGGAGATGGTCAGGTTTTCCCAAGAAGAGTTGCAGGACCCTGCCATGGGATAGAAGAGATGTTGTTCATAAATGGCCTGGGAAGGAGGGGAATAATGAAGGGACAAGTTTGCTGAGCCATACAGATTTATTGAGAGTATTCAAAGCTAAAACTGACTGCAAAGAGCTTTAGAAGGCTCTCCTGAAATGGATGTCTCGAAACACCGTGGCAGGTGAAATCCAAGGTCAAGGGATGCAGAGTAATGCACAGAAGATAAGACAACCATAGCCATGCGTAGCGATGGCCTCTAAATGAGATACTGCTGCTCTGCAAAGAGTTCTTCAAGCCATTTTGGACAGTTCTCAGAAAATGTCAATTCAATGCTCATCAACAAATATAGAACGATCTACAAAAAAATAGACAATTAAGTTATTTTGGGAAAAATGCATTCTGGAAAGCAATTCAAAGAGCAGAGCAGAGGCAGCCCGTTCCTTTGACTTGCTTCTGGCTTTTTTCCCCTCCTGGGAGCATGGCATGAAGGTCTGGTTTTGCAGGGCTCCCTTTTGGGTTTTAGGTTTGGTTCAGTCGGGGAGCTGGAGGGATTTCTGCAGCTCTTGGCTCGTTGTGGGTAAGTGCTCCAACGTCAAGAGCAGTTTGGTGCTGGCAGGTAAAAATGGGTAAATCCTTGGGGTCTGGCTCCACCAGGAGAGTATTCACGGTCCTGTCCACACCACCCATGGGTCCCCATGCTTCTACGGAACCCCCCGGCAGCAAGAAGTTTGCCTTTGACCATTAAGAAGCTGGGAAGACCGCAGGGGCCCATTTTTTGGATGAGTTCCACCCCATGCTCCAAAATTAAAAGCTGATGCAAAAAATGTATCATTATCCATCTCCGTGACAGCTTGAGTCAACCGAACTCAGCCCGGAATGAGGAACAACACTCATTCCAGGCATAAAAAATAGGAAGATCCATCAGAAAGAGAAGTGCTGTTAAAAAAGAGGCGGTAATGACATACCAGAAAGAAACCGGCTCATATTTTTAGAAAAAGGAAAGAAAAACCCAGTTAGAACAGCAATTTCCAGGAGAGGAAATCAGACTACCATACTGCAGAGAGACACAGAGCTCCTGGCGACCGCAGCGAGAGGCAACAGAAAAATCCTGACTTTGCACCCCTATTTGTTTGAGCTGGGCAAATGAAACACAAGACCTTTGAAATGAAATGAAACCCATATTTTGGTTCGCATCTGTGAAAAAATGTAGCATTTTTGTCCATCCCACAATTGTGTCTTTGCACCTCACAGCATTTTGGCCATCTCGTAATTGTCCCTCTAACTCTTCCCCAGGCCATTTAGGTCCTTAATCACCTTTTTTGTTGCCTCAGGTTACCAGGAGAGTTGACATCTAAAGTGTGGAAGAGTAATCAAGAGAAGATCATTTGGGCAGGGGCCGAGGAAACAGGGATCAACTCATGTCCTCATAGAATCATAGAATCGTGTAGGTTGGAAGGGACCTTTAAGATCATCTAGTCCAATCATCAACCTAGCTCTGATAAAAAAACCCCAACAAAACAAAACAAAAACAACAACCCGTCACTAAACCATGTCACTAAGCACTATGTCAACCCATCTTTTAAATACCTCCAGGGATGGTGACTCAACCACTTCCCTGGGCAGCCCATTCCAAGGCTTAATAACCCTTTCCGTGTAAAAATTTTTCCTAATATCCAACCCAACCCTCCCCCAGCGCAACTTGAGGCCATTTCCTCTTGTCCTATCACTTGTGACTTGGGAAAAGAGATCGACCCTGCCTCTCTACAACCTCCTTCCAGGGAGTTGTAGAGAGCGATAAGGTCTCCCCTCAGCCTCCTTTTCTCCAGGCTGAACAACCCCAGCTCCCTCAGCCTCTCCTTATAACGCTTACTCTCCAGATCCCTCACCAGCTTCGTTGCCCTTCTCTGGACACGAAGCCAGAGCCACGAAGAGCTCCAAGTACCATGCACATAGAGGGGTACACAGCAAAAATGATGTGCCCACATGTCCCTGCAAGGAGGAGACATTGGTGTCCATTATGCCCAAACACCCTTGGGTGAAAACTTCACACCAAGTTGTGGTTATCAGGAACGCTTCTCAGCTGCAGGAGTTTCTCCATCCTGGATGTTCTCCACACCAGCACATGTGGTCCAACAGTGTCTATGATTGGAGACAAGACCGTGGTTGCAAGTGCCTGCTGTGGACACAGCCCCGGGGCTGCCAGCCGACTGCCCTGTGCAGGACGGGGTGAACAGAGCTGTCTGTGTGTCTTTCTGGTTTTCAGGGATTTGAATTGGAAGCTTAAATGCCAACAAGCAAACCAAACTCAAAGTTAATAAACATTTTTGTTCGTAAAACTTGTCATTCACAACAGGAAAGCAAAAGCAAACCCAAAGCATAACGCATTACCAACGCCGTCAGAGACGGCATCAACTTCAGTATTTCAAGCCGTTCCGTTTAAATGTACTTTTGAAACAGGAGAGTCTGAAATTCCCCTGCCAAATTCTTTATAGGATCAAAGGAAAACACTTCTCCAGCGTCGGCAATTCTTTGAGGCGCTTTGTCCCCGCACGCATTTCCCTGCCGCACGTACCTCAGACCAGAACATTTGTCCCCAAAGAGACTGACGCATCTGCATATTTGATGTATCTGTCCTCGCGGTCCCATCAAAAGGCTGAACTTAGCAGAAATGGAAGCAGGTAAAATTTAAGGCTGACAAGTTTACATGATAAGTGAACGGGATTTTAAGGTATGTTGATAAGTAGAAGGCATTTTATGACTACCTGAAGCAGCTAGTGGATTTCGTTTGCACATCTCAAAGAAAAAGAAAGACACGATAACTTGTTCATTCAGAGCGTTTGCGACTGTATTTTTGGTTAATAATAGATGAAGATTAAGTTGGCAATTATTGACGTGAATTGGATGAAACTGAGTTGTACGGCCAACAATAATCATGTCCTAACCCATTAACCAGTGCAGCTGGGAGATACTTCAAGATGAGAAAGGCAGATAAAATAAAGCACAAAAGAGATGTACTAAAGTACTAAGGAGATGCTTCTCTAGCGTTTTGCCCCAGAGTCATGCTTCTGGATGCCTCATTTTTGCCAGGTTAAGGTAATCCATGGCATATAACGTAGTGACATGGACCATCTTTTCTACTGAAACAAGAACTGATGTTCTGTCATAATTTTAGTGTAACTAGTCCAAACCCAGCCTAATAAAGTGGTAAATGGGCTCTACCTGCTCTGACAATCACTGCCACAAAAGGTTCAAAGGACATCAAAGGACCACATGCCCCCTCTGCTGCTCTGCTGAGGCCAGGGTGGTGGGATCCCACCCAGAGGGAGAAGGACAGGCTGGGGCTGCCCTTGCAGGACCAGCAGACCCAAAGATCTCTACTCTATATAAAAATGGAAACAACCCGCCTTTCCTTGCGTGCTCCCCAGCTACAGGATCCCCAAGCAAAACATCCACAACAACCTGCAGACAGTGGGGAAAAGGAGAAGGCTTGGAAATTTCCACTCCTTGGGACTGGAAAGGGAGAGTCAAGGCAGATGCTGAGCGGCACGGACCGATTTACAGCGCTGTGAGCAGTCTCCAGCATCACCTCCTCACGTACGCCGGCGTCAGGAGTATTTATGGAAAGCTACCGGTGCCGCCTGGCCCCGACACAATGTGCTCCGGCACTATCTGCTGCAGACATCTCACAAATTCATATCGGAGCAGCCACAGCCCACGGATACGTTTTGGGAACAGCCTGGCAGCAGTTTCCCCACCCTGCTACGAGCCATTCCCAGCAGGACAGGAGAGGAGAGAGGAGAAGGTTCCGCAAGGGCAGCAGTCCAAAGGATGGCTACCAAAACCTGCCCGCTCCTTGCCCAGATGACCATGCAGTGGTTTTCATATTGATAGAACTCCTGCTCCATCAAAAAACCTTGCTTGAATGGGAAAAAAGAAACCCATAATATGGTGGCTTACCATCAGTGGGCAGAAGATGCAATTCAGAGGCAAAAGTGGGAAAGATCTACGCGCTTCAAGGACAACACAATGGTTCACCATGTCCTACTGCTGGTCCTACAAGGTCTACATAAATGGGTCCCAAACTTGGAGCTCCGCAATGAGTCCCAAACTGGGGGTCAATAACACAACAGAAGTTACCGTAGACAAGCGTATTGCAAAATTAAAAAGGAAAAAAAGGCATTAGCCCATCCTGTAGACTTGGAGGTCATTGCCAAGCATGACGAGGAGGGTTTAGGCTGTGACCACCTCGGGTGCTTCAACTAACTAGACTAAACCCAGCCTGGCCAGGACCACACGTGCCCAGCTGCAGCAAAGACACACCTCGAAAGACTTCAACCATCAGCATTGACTCTAGCAGTTAACTGGGAGTTTAGTATTTTTTAAAATAAAAAAAAAAAAAGAAAGAAAGAAAGAAAGAAAGAAAGAAAGAAAGAAAGAAAGAAAGAAAGAAAGAAAGAAAGAAAGAAAGAAAGAAAGAAAGAAAAAACCCAACCAAACAACAATTTGTCTCCCTAAGAAGATTAATAGGTGCATTTAAAGAAATCAGTCTGTAGGCTTAATGAGAAAGAGGCAGCAAAATCCTAAATGTGAGACCTCCTACAGTTTTTCAGTCCAGCTGTACAATCAAATAATAGTTTATGTAACTAGGATTGGAACAAAATAAATTAAAAGTAATTTCATGTTTCATCAAAGGAAAAAGTACAGTTCAGAGTCAACGTGGAGAAAGATCTAGTTCAGCACTGCATTTTCCCCAAGCCTTTCATAAGCTTCGTATGATCAGCTGATTTGTTTTTTTTTTTCAAAAGAGGAAGGCAAATTAGCAACTCCCTTAAGAACTTATTATACATCTCCAAATTTCAACCATTCCTATTTTATAACTCATAACTTCACATATCTGTAACCGAAATGTTTTCTTTAGCAGATGAAAGAAAAAAAAAAAACCCACACTGTTTTTCCCAGGCTGCAATCTGTTTTTTCTGGTTTAAAAAAGAAAGAAAGAAAAAAAAAAAAAGTGTTTAACAGCTACAACATGTCAATCTTGGAAAGTAATTCCCACACACAATTTCATCCTTTCGCAGACATTAAATATGGCAAAATCTCTTCATGCTCCTCACGTCTAGACGGATGAAGGAGGGACACGAGCTACCAACAGACTCTTCCTGATACTGGAGAACCCATGGCGGACCCAGCTGGGTCTCTCACGTGGGCTTGCAAGAGGGGCTGGACCCCTTTGAATCCATTTAATAGCAGAAAAAGACACACCCAACATTGACTTAGTGCCCATGTACAACTTCCAAGGACAGAGCACCCTAAGAAGGAGCACCCTGAGACCGTGTCAGGAGAGCTCACGTACACCAAGCATCCAAGCGTCTCCTAACAGAGCTCAAAATCCATAAATAAAACCAAATTCCAAAATAAATACCCACATCCACAACACTACAATCCTCAGGAGAGCACCAGTCCTGCAAATGGATGTCCACTGGAGCCAGGCTCTGAGCTCAGCATCAGCCTCACGTCCCTCTTGGGATCTGGAGAAGCCTGTGAGCTCCCATTGCCAGGAAAGACTCAGAACAGGCTACAAGGCAATATTCTACTGGCAGGGAAGGAAAAAAAATTAAAAAAGGAAAACAGGTTCAAAGGCTGCTCTCAGTTATTGACATCTGGCCTCTGAAAGTCTCCCTACCCTATAATACCTACATGGGCGTCTGTGCCTGCAGCACCCTGGGACGGGTGGAGGAGGACTTGCCAACCGCAAACGGACCGGCTGGAACACTGAATTCTGTCACATCTCCACCGAGAGACATTTTGGTCCAAGGTGAGTTTTTTTGGTTTGTTGTTTTTTTTCCCCCGCGGCCTTCAGAGGAGCTGTCAAACCCTCATCCGAAAGCTACTCAGCCTGCAAAACTGCTTTGTCACGTCTGGGAAACCGTGGTCCCTGGCAGGTCCCGCAGCCAAGTGGAGAAGGGTTAGTCATACCTGCTCGAAGAAACTCAAAAATTCAGCAACGTTTCTCAAGCAGCACAGATGCGTTTTCCCTTCCAGCCACGCAGTATCTGCTTGCCCTAAGTTGTGTTACAGCTGTCAAAAAAAGGGGGAAACCCTCTGAGAAGAGGGCAGGAGATGCTCTTCTCGTGGGGAGCAGCAAGGCGTGCTCAGGCAGCAGAGGTTCAGGTGACCCCAGGTGGGACAGGCAACAAGTCACAGGATGGAAACGGCACCTGGCACCTCACATGGGGTTCAGAAGCTGCAGGACATCCTGGGCAGAAGTCACAGCGCAGCACTGAAGCCTGCTCGCAGAGAACGAGAAACCACTGAGAAACACAGGGAGGGCCTCGACGGTCTTCAGGGAGGGAAGAAAGAGCTTCTCATCGGTCAGAGGAACCTGTGCAGAGCTTGATGCAACTTGGGAAGTCACTGCACAACCACGATGCAGTGACAGGGCTTGGTGTCCATACCCTTCCTTACCTCCTGCCTCACCTGCTGCCTGGCTGTGAACATGAAGGAGAGGGGCATGGTGGACAAGGGTAAGACCATCACATCATCTCCAAAGGCTCAGCTTGGAGTCCTGACCCACGTGCCAAGGGCTGCCCCTGCTGCATCCCGACCATGCAACATGCCCCATCTTCTGGCTGCAGAACCAGGAACGAGTGACCATCCCTGCGAAACTGGCTGGCCAGGGTGGCCCAGGTCCAAGCCTTTGAGCACACCTGGGCTTGAAGGTGTCGCTATCCCTCAGGAAGACATATGGAAGTTAAACCGCATCTGCATGTCTCAAGCACATGGACTACCGCCGGCAAATCAAAGCTGCATTTTGGCTTTGCAACGTAGAGTGTCTCATTTAAGATCTTAGTCATTACCTTGTTAATAGGACTATAGGATGGGGTGTCTAATGGTGTCTTCTAGTGGGTAATGGCCTGGACGTCTCCTCTGGTCCTGTGCTCCTACCTTTGCCCACCGGGACCTTACACCCCCTGTTAGAGTCACTTGGCTCTTGGACAACTGAGCCCCTCATCAGCAAGCGCTAATGGTCTCCGAGTGGAGACGTTCGTCCTGGTTGCTCTGGGATAAAGGGTCTTCCTATCGTCAAGAAGCAAGAGGAGGACAAGGACAGGCTGCTGAGGCAACCTGTGAGCAATGGGTTTTCCAGAAGGACTGCTGCTGCAGGGGACGCTAAGGACAGGGACAGGAGAAAGATCTGGGGACAAACTGGGCAGGAGAGGTTTTTTCGTTGTAGCTCTTCTTAGAAGATGCCTAATACACTTTTCTGCATTAAACATACACACATTTTTCTTCTATAGACAATGACCCAGAAACACAACTAAATCATTTTTGACAAAAGAGAATGCACCGAACTATTTAATCACATCTTCAGGGGGAATAAAGCCAGTCTGAACAGCTAATCTGCTGCACGTTGCAGAAACCAGCGTTTTGGGCTGAGGGAGACTGCATATTTCAGGAGGTGAATCTCTTATTTAAGCCTTGTGTGATCACATCTCCCATCGCACTCTCTGGTAAATGGTGTCTAGACTTCCTTATGCTCACTGTTTACATACATCTCATTGCCGTTTGGCGAGGTTGGACCTCTGAACTTCAGATTTTGTTTTGCCTTTGTTAGCCATCCTAATGATCTCTGCCACCCAGTGCCAGAAGTCTGGTTGGATGTCATACCATCACGTCCCAAACCATGAGACGTGCAGCGTTGGGCGGATCTTGGTGGATGATGCTCCTCTGCCTCTGAGGGGCTCAGCACGGGCAGGGACTTGCTGTCTCCTGCCCCATCAACCCACTGCCCCCAGTCTGTTAACGCGGCTGGGGTCTATCATTGATATCAAACACATGCTACTAAGCTGTAAAGAGGCCAAGAGTCAGCGAGACATCATCACCAGCGTGGTTAAGTCACATTTGATATCAAATATCAGCAGAGAACGGGTGAGGAGCCCCCCAGGAACATGCCTTCCACCCTCCCTGTAAAGCACAGCGTTAGTAGGATGCAACGATCCCACTCCCTCTTGTAGGCTCCTAAATAGCTCATCGGAGGTGCTGGGTGTTCTCAGCGAGGAGCCAGCTCCCTGGGCTTACAAAAACTTTGCAGCTTCGGTGGCATGAGAAGCGGTACGGCGTGCCCAGCGATGACTGACAGGCTGCACAGCAGCGCTGCGGGGTCACGCCGAAGCTCAGCACCTCCAGGCTCTAAAAAAGACAAAAACCCCTGTTGATAAGAACAGTCGTGCCCATGGATTGATGCAAAAATAACAAATCTGTCATTCTGTCATTTCAGACAGACGTCTGAAAACACGGCGATGGCTCAACAGCGACGATCTCAATCTCAAGAAAATACGTGCCACACTCCTAACAGTTTACGATGTGTGGGACCGGGGTGGCCATCAGCACTTGCTGTCACTCACCGGCCCAAAAATACCCCGAGCGGCACCCAGGAGCAGCCAACTGCAGGAACGTGCCACCACACCGAGTACCATGATGGGAAGCATCCAAACGTGCTCAGTTGACAGGGCAGAGGAAAGAAACGGCGTTATTCAGGCACGTTGGAGGAGCAGGAGCCAGCCCATCGCGCCCCTGGGCAGGACCCGGAGTGTGGAGGGACCCACCGGTCCCAAGGGACGTGGACACTCCGGCTGTGGCACCACTGAACATCAGCAGAAGGGGCTGACCACCAGCACCGGGGACTTTGGGGCACAGAAAGCATCCCTGCCACCTGCCCAAGAAGGAGCCACAGAGTCCTCCAACTCCTCAACAGAGCAAAGGAAATATCAACCCTTCCAAATTCTTCCACGTTTTTGTTCCGGAGCAGAAGGGGATGGCATGGGCACATCCTGGAGCTCCTCACACAGCAGAAGGCAAAGGATGGTGCCATCAGCACAACACCCAGGCTGGTTTCGGCAGCGAGAAACCCCAACCCGTGAAGCGGATTGCAAATCTGTGTATTTGTTTTGGAAATAAAGGCATTAATATTTGATGCCAAACATTTTGCATATTGATGAGCACGTTCAGAGAAGAGGTTTTGGAGTTACTTAAGCACCCGGAATTGTGCCATCGGAACTCAGTGGCCTAATGGCTGCTGTCAGAGCCATCAAAAGTATGTAAAACAGGGCTTGCTGAAGGGAAGACGCGTGGCAGCCGGCACCGCCTGCCCATCACGGGAGAGGAAGACGCACTGAAGCCCAGTGGGACATTTAACACAGCAAATATTTTGACTCGATCCGTCAAGTAAGCCATTTCGTACTCCTCCTTTTACCTTTTCTTTTGCTCACGCGAGGTTCAGGAGCTTGAAACGGTGCGCATCGGTTCTTCCCCTCCTCGCTTAAAGCCAGCCTCAGCTCTCTCCTCACCCCCCCAAAAAATGGCAGGCTTTGCCAGAGCGCCAGTCCGTTGTTCGGCGAAAAGCCCGGAAAAAGCTATTTTGATATTTGAGGAAAAGGTTTTCCAGTGCTGCCTCTGAGGGCACCGTCCCTGCAGGGTCCCGCTCAGGGCTCAGCCTCTTTGGGGACATGGGCGTGTGGGACCAGAGAGGGGAGCGTGGCTTTTACACACAACCAGGGGGCCTCTCCGTAGCCCCATTTTCCATCACACAGTCTCATCTTACGGCTTTATGTCTAGCGCAGTCACGTGAAAACGGACGTGGACTGCTCCTTTCCGCAAGCTTGTCAGAAAAGAAACGGAAAGACCTAATGTTTTGGTTTTGGTTTTTTTTTTTTTTTTAAATTATTTTTACGTATATTCTCATTACCCGTTATTGCTACGGTACTTACGGCAAGAAAATCAAGCCAATACCCAGCAAATGCAAATGAGCTACCTAAAGGGCAGAACGGAGCATCTGAACTGCCCGGAGGCTTTCCCCAAACTTAAGCTCTTTTCTTCAATTTGGAGGAGAAATCTGCTCCTCTCAGTCCTGTTTCTGCTACGTCCTTTCCTACCACCCGATCTCCCCGATGGCCAAACAGCCTGATGCTGACCGTAAGAAGCAGGGTAAACAGGACCAACTCTTGACTCGCCGTTCCGAGCCAACCGAGGGCTTCAGGGGAAGGTGATGCCACCCACCCACCACTGGGAATGTCCCAGGAGACCGACCCTCTTCCCCTCTTCCATCCTGGATGCTCGTGCATCCAGGCATCAAAAAAAAAAGTCATTTACGAGCTCCAGACAGACCGAAAACCTGAACGAAGCGGGCATAAATCAGGCACAGACAAACACGGTCAGAAACAGCAATAAAGTCTCCCTTCAGGATACGGGGAAAACCAGCCACCCACGGTCGCCGTGCCCCCAGCGACGTTTCTAAACTGGGGCTGGTCCCTGCTCTGCCGTCCGACCCCTTGTCATCAATCCGTCCAGCTGCACCGCAAAATGAGCTCGTCCCTTCTGCTCTTCGGCGGAGCAGCCCCGGACTCCGCTGCCAGGCAGCTGGAAAGCTTCCAGCCCGAATGCATCCACCACCAATTTCTGTTCCTTTGATCCTAATAACGCTCCATCTTTTCATCTCCTCTCAGGCAACAGAGGCTCCGTTCGTGGGGGCGGACGAGCAGTACCCCTTCCCTCCCTCCTCCTGGCCGAGCACCGGGGCCGAGCACGACGTCCCCTCGGTGAGATGCCACACAAGGCTCAAGGTCTTCTCATCAGTGCCGAAAATACCCTGCCTGATGCAATCCCACACCCCGTTTGCCTTTCCCAGAGCTGCACCCCCGTGGGCAGAGCCCCACCATCCCACACCACACGTGCCACCTTCCCTCCTTCCTCCGGCACCGCCGCGGCCAGCACGCCAGCAGAAAATCATAGAATCATAGGATGGTTAGAGTTGGAAAGGGACCATAAAGACCATCCAGTTCCAACCCCCTGCCCTGGGCAGGGACACCTCCCACCAGACCAGGTTGCTCCAAGCCCCATCCAGCCTGGCCTTGAACCCCTCCAGGGATGGGGCATCCACAACTTCTCTGGGCAACCTCTACCAGTGTCTCACCACCCTCAGTTTATAAATAATAATAATAATAATAATAGATGTTCTTCAAGGTCCCTTCCAACTCCAACCATTCCACGACTCTAAGTTGCAACCCGGTGGGCAGGCGTTACTCCCATAAGATGTCTTCTACTCTCCGAAGCCCCTCCACGGCGTAGGCACAGTTTCTCGAAACCAATTGTTAGGAATTCAAACCCAATTTTTAATTTAAATCCAGCGTGCCACATGTGAGGTATTCAGACCGTTTCCCTTGTAACGACACAAAGCAAGTTGGGAAAAAGTACACAGAGAAGAAACACTACTACGGTTTTTCGTTGACTGGCGTGCAGATTTACGTTACTTAATTCAGAGGGGAAAAAAATAATAATAATTGCCCAGATACGGAGAGAAACTCACTTTCCTTTCCCCTGGCACTTGGGGTTTCTGGAGCGGCACTTTTTCACCGCACACCCGCTGCTCGGTCAGCACGAGCCCTGCTTTGCTCAGCCTCTCACAACATCTGCTCTACCTTAGGTGCCCGCTCCTGCACCACGCGGAGACGACTTTCTTCTCCGGGCCTGTTTTTCTCCTCGTTCCCACCTTCTTACCTTGAATTAAAACCCCTAAATGCTATCATCTCAGCTCCCTGCACCCCTCCCACGCTCGGGTTTTAAACGCCAGCACGGAGCAGCATCTTCCCCATCCATCCCGCCGCCGCTCCGCAGCACAGCCCCGCAAGGCCCACCTCTTTAATTGCGTTAATTAATTGCAAGGGAGGGCAGCTCCCCGGGAGGGGCTTGGGCACAGCCAGCAACATCAACCCTGGGGGTTTCTGGCAGGAGGGGAGCGAGGATGGCAGGACCGTGCTCCTCCACCCCACCGGCCCCGTGTGCTCCGGGACCCCCAGATCCCCCGGGACCCCCAGCCCCGGTCCCCAACAGCAAACGGAGAGCCTGGGAGCCCCGTGGCAGCGCCAAAACCAGAGAGAGACGGCAAATCTGCACGGCTCCCTCGGCTGATCTTGTTACGCCGGCCTAAATAGCCATGTGGGTATTTAATTTTAAATCACGACGAGCAGCCTGCGAACAAGTTCTCGCCGGCGGAGTCCGAAGCGGAGGGGTGGGCGACTCTTCAGCTTAGGGGAACTGGGGAAAAAAATACAGGAAAACGGGCACGATTTCGCACTGGGGGGGGGGCGGGGGGGGGGGGTATTGTTTTCACTCTCCCTGTGTAAAAGCCAACAGAGGTTTGATAAAGAAAAGCCCCTGCCCCGCAGCTCGGCCGCCCGGTGGGCTCCCTGAATCCCGCCCGGATGCTCAGGTGCAGCCCGCAAGCAGGGACGGGCTGGGAGCCAGGGGGAAGCTCGGCCCCGGAGACCGCATTTTCCCCCGTCGGGAAGCAGCACCACCCGCAAACAGAAGCCGAGCCGGCGGCGGCACCGGCGAGGCGGAGAGCCCGAAGAGTCGCCCCCCCGCATCCCTCCCCGCAACTTTCTGCCGCCTCCCGTTTATTTTTCCAGACGGCGTGATATTTTCGGATGGGCTGCGGGGTGGTGGTTTGGGCTTTTTTTTTTTTTTTTTTTTTTTGGGTTTTTTTTTTTTTTTTTTAAAGGAATAGCTCCAATCCCACGCCCGTGCCCTCTCCCGAAGCATCTCCCTCTTTCCCTTCCTCCCTCCTTCCCAGCTGGCTCTTCCTCGTGGAAGGAGAATGGCTCGGCGCGGTTCCCGGCGAGGTTTTGCACCGAGGAGGGTGACTCCTGGCAGGGCTGCACGTCCCTCCTCTTACATAACGGCCATCCCCGGTGGGAGCCAGCTCCAGTTGGGGTGGCCGCGTTTGGGGACGGCCACCTTCAGGGGTGGACACGTTTGGGGGGCTCACACACCCCGAGCACTGCCACCTACGTGCCACCAGGCATGGTCCCCCCTACCCTGACTGGATTCCCCCCAAAGCCACCCAAGCACCCCAAAATCTCCTCCAAGCCCTGGATGCTGCTCACTGCCCCATCCTCATCCAGGCCCCCTCCTCCTCCTGCGCGGCACGGGCTCCCCAACCCCAAATCACATCATCCCCCCCACCCAACTCCTACAGCCCTCGCTGCCGGACCCCCGCCCACCGGGCAGCACCCACCTTCCTCCCACCCCCCCCAAATCACCACGCTCCTCACCCAGGGCACACCGTCCCTGCGCCCCACTCTCCCAT
>QJSC01015324.1:10837-36575 GCA_003697955.1 Calidris pygmaea | reverse complement strand
CCCCGCCCCGCCCCGCCCGCCGGCACGTGCCCCCCGCCCCGCGGGAGGGCGCCGCGGCAGCCAATGGCGGCGCGAGGCGGCGCGAGGCGCCCCGCCCCGCCCCGCCCGGCCAATGGGCGAGCGGCAACTCGCGCGCCCGCCAGGCGGCGCCCCGCCGGCTCACCGCCCGGCAGCCAATCAGCAGCCCCGCTCCCGTGAGATCACGCCCCGGCGCCCAATCAACGCTCGAGCCCGCATGAGGTTACACCCTGGCAGCCAATGAGCACCCACTCGCCCATGAGGTCACGGGCTGCTGCGGGATGTCACGCACCACCAGCCAATGAGCGTCCCCCTCCCCTATGAAAGCACGTGCTGCTCTGGGGTGTCACACCCTGCCAGCCAATCGGCTCTCCCCTCCCTTGGACGTCACAGTCGGCCAGCAAATCAGCACCCTCCTCCCCCATGAGGTCACTGGCTGCCCTAGGACGTCACACCCTGCCAGCCAATGAGTGTCCCATTTCCTTGTGAGGTCATGGAGCGCCTTGGGGTGTCACACCCTGACAGCCAATGGTCGTCCTGCTCCCTGTGAGGTCACAGGCAGCCCTAGGGTGTCACAGGCTACCGGCCAATGAGCACCCTGCTGCCTAACGAGGTCACGGGTTGTCCCTGGGGGTCACTCAGAGCCAGGCAATGAGCATGCAGCTCCCTGTGAGGTCACACAGCAGCTCAGATGTGACGTCATAGGCTCCCTGATGAGGTCACGGGCTCTCATCAGGTGGCAGAGCCCGTGGCCAACGAGACCCCAGTCCCCGATGAGGTCACACGGTACTCAGCCAGTCGTCATCATCGCTCTTCCGTGATGTCACTGGGCCCAACCAATGGGCTCGCGCGATCTCCCTGCTGCCCGGGCTCAGCCCAGTGAGGTCAGGGGGAGCCCAGCCAACCAGCACCCCCCCCCTTCCCCGTGAGGTCACGGGCATGACGTCACAGCCTGCCCGATGAGGTCAGAGCGCGCAGGCACCACGGGGAGAGCGCCCAGCCCGGCCGGCGCCTCCCCCAATTACCCTTCACCCGCCTCTCGCCCGTAGTTAATGAGCGGAAGCGGTAATTAACGCTGCCGGCAGTAACGGAGCGCGGCTCCCGCGGGGGCCGGTCCCGTCCCGGGGCTGAGCATCTGCCGCCCCGAGGGGCTCAGCCTCCCCCCCCCACACCCCCGCCGCCGCGCACCGGGCGGGCACCGGCTGCCACCCTGCGGCCGCCCGCTCCCCCTGCAGCCCCGCCGGGAGCGGAGGAGGGACACCCCCGCCTCCCGAGGGGCGCCCCCGGGCGCAGCGGGGACCGGGAGCTGCCGGGGAGGGGGGGCGAGGAAGGTTTGAGGAGCCGAAGGAGGCACCGAGGAGAGAGAAAAGGCTCCGGTTGGGGCGGGGGCGAGGAGAAAGTGCAATGAAACTGGACAAAAACGCATCAGAAGGAACTTCCAAAAAGAGCAGGAAAATAAAAAACAACCTGTTTGTTGTTTTTTTTTTTTTTTCTTGGCTTGGTTTCTTCTTCTTTTTTCTTTTTTTTGTCCCCAAACACCCAAAAAAGCTCCCCTGCGCCCCAGGGGAGATGTGAGGAGCAGCGGTGGCCAGCACCCCACCGTCCTGGCTGGAAGGTGCCTTGGAGATGGTGGGAGAGGGATGGAGACGCTGCCCAGGGACACCACAGGTGGGACGCCGAGATGAAGGTCCTTTGCTCTCCACAGAGCTGTTCGGCCCAGGATGAGTTTATTTTCAAATAGAAATCAAATTTAAGTAAAGAGGTGGCTGAGCAGAGGACAGGGGTGGCTCGATCAGGTGCAAACACCCTCTCCCCCCCCAGGTCCAACAGGTCCCCAAAGCAGGGCTGGAGCAGGAGACCCCCAAAAGTCCTTCTCCAACCCCCTGACTGCAGGCTGGGACTAGCTCTCCCTTCCAGCACAGAAGCCCACCTCCCTCATCAGCCACAGACACGTCCTACCACCACCTTAGAAGGGTCTCCCCAAATTTGCTCCAGGCCAGAGAGACCTAGCCCAAATCTGTCACTTTTTTAGGCACGCAGGTACCCATCTGGGAAGAGAGCTCCATGCCAGAGGGTCAGAAAAATGCTCCCTGCAGGGCCTCTCCTCTCCAAAATTAACTCTGCTTAACTCCTTCCTTTCCCCCAAGCTTCTTTTCTCCCACTCTGAACCCTCTTTTCATGTTCCTCCACACCGTCCACCCGTTCCAGCCCCAAAAGATGCAGGTGAGACAGGGCTCGTGTTCTGCAGGCACCTCTGGGGATCGGGACCAGTCGTCACAGCTTCACCCCACCACAGCCCTTCCCCGCAGCAGGGACTCATCTCCTGGGAGCTGGGCACCAAAGGCCAGGCTCACCCATCACCCCACGCTCAGCACCTGAGCTGCAAGAGGGAGGAGACCACGTTGTGTTCACAAGCGTGCACGGCGGGATATTTTATTCCCTAAGGACATGTTTTGAGCCAGCCCAGGTTTCAGCCTGAAGCAGCTGGAAATAAGAAAAATCACAGATTTGTAGAGCACCGTAGTGAGATACTTCACCCATCTCCTCTGAGGAACTTCAACAGGTCTTGCTTCAGCCGTGGGGCAAGAGGAGACCCAGGGAGCTCCTGCCCTACATCTCCAGCTGAGGAACCCCAAACAGGTTCAATCTCCCACCTTCTCCTGAAGGGAGCCGTTCTCCAACACTTCTTTAGCCCCAACCCCTCCCATGGCCAGGGAAACCAGTTTCAAGAGAACAAAACGCCCCACAACCTCATTTTAAAAAAAGCAGAAATTCATACAAACAAGTTACACCAACACGTGCCAGGAACAGAGGTCACATCAGCGCACCCATCTCCCAGTTTCCCAAGCAGGACAGGCGGTCACCCCCAACACCCTCCTCCTCCTCAGGTCAGCAATTTTAGTACCAAGTCTGCAAAAACGTGGTGGACTCCATGGTGCAGACCAGGGCAAGGCAGAACATCCCCCAAACTCGGCCTGGGGCCTCCCCGACCCACACAGGGCTTGCGGGAAGGTGATCAATTTGAGGGTGAAGCCACCCTGCTCTGCCCCGTGCGCACTTCTTCCTCCAGGAAACTTTCTTGGAACTGGTTACACCAGGCACGGAGCTGGTGTAGAGGTCCCTTCTCCCGGCTCTTGCTGCAGATTGACATCCCAGGTATCGTTCCCTCACCTCTCGCTCGCAGCTGCGTCCAAGGAGCGCAGTCCTACCTGAGGTCAGAGCGCCCAACAGCAGAGCTCTGAGCAGGAAGGTAAAGAAAACCCTGTTTATTCTGCACAAAAATAGGAAGGAAGGGTAAAAAGTGAGGGGGGTGAATCAGTCCAAGCGTTATCCAGAGGCTTGGTCTCCTGTGGGCTTGCTGCAAGGCCAGGATTCTCCCCAGGACAGCTCGTCTCACCCCCATGGCACAGCAGCGGTGGCACGTTGCTCCGTGCTGGGCTGTGGGCGAGGGTGTCCTGCGCCCTGTGGCCACCCTGCCCTGTGGCCAGCTGGCCCAACCGCTCCCCGGGCAGGCAGGGACTCTCACTGCAAGAAACTGTCCAGTCTGGCTTGGCCGCTGCTGCTGGTGGAGAAAGATGCAGAGGGAGCTGCAGACGCTGGCCTGGAGACATTCTTCTTCTTGCTCCTCACTGCTAACGGACGGATTTCTGCCAGGTTTGTCTGAAGGTAAAACTGTCAAGGAAAGTAGAGACCAACGCCCCGAGGACACAAGTGACCCAGTACCTGCTGCAGACCAGCCTGAACCACAGAGCTGGGACCTACACTTGCACCCAAAAGAAAAACTCGTGCAGGCTTTGCCCTTTCTCCCAGCAGCAGAGCTCAGGCGTGCTCCTGTCCCCACGGCCTTGCACACAAAGCAGCTTTGAAGCGGATCTACCAGAGCTTCAAGAGCTCCCCTGCGTGTCAGAGCCAGGACACTGCGCCGGGGAAGGCGCAGCAGCCAGAGCCTGCAGCCTCCCAAGACGAGAGACCTTGGAGCAGCCAGTCCTCAAACTCACAGGGAGTCATACGAACCTTCAGAGACACAGAAGTGGCAAAAAAAAATTGATGTCACCTCAGTGTAAAAGGTCCTGCCCAGCCGCTCAGGGACACGCCGTGCGAGCAGAACTGTAGGGTGACACAAACCAGCACGGCCAGCTCTCGGACTCAGACACATGGGCTGGTCCTCCATCAGCACTGGGACGGCTGCCCACCTCCCCAGTTCACCTCAGGGGAGCAGCAGGGGCACACCCAGCCCCAGAGACCTGGCTCCAGCACCTCCTTGCACTGGGGAACCTCCACCCCACCACAGGAGGAGCAGCCCAAGGCTTCCCAGCAGGTCACACCTCCCAGTTGATCCCTTCTTCTCTGCTTCGGGCTCCTGGTTTTCTGCAAAGAGCACGGAGTGGCAGGCACACAGCCAGGAAAAGGCTGCGCTACGCTGCTGCTGCTGCTCAGAGATCCCAAGGGCAAATTGTACCCATTTCTGGTCTGAATGAGCCACCTCTGATAATGCTCTCAGCAAGTTCAAGACCTCGATGCCTTTTGCCGAGCTCAGACTTGTTCAAAGTCAGAGAGAGAGAGAAATCTGATGGCTCCGGGAGGGTCCTAGCTCATTTTTTTGTTGACTGGGGAGCAGGACTCCCCTGAGGTGTCTGCTCCTCCTCTTCGGTTTCAGCCATGAGGGTCCCACAGCATCACTACTACTACTACTGCCACACGAGCCACAGGGAAGGATACAGGCTGGATGAACTTTGTTCTGCCGCCCAAACCGTCGTACCCCATCCTCACCTAGGAGAGGAGAAAGAAATGAGCTGGAGCAGCAGCACCCAGGCCTTGGCGACCTCTCCTCCTGTGGGTTATGGGGAAGCAGGAGCCTTGCAGGCCACAAGCACCTGGAAACACTCAGCACTTGGGTTAAGCCCTCACCTTTGGAAAAAGACAAGCCCAAGGATATTAGTAAAGTGTGGGTATCTTGGGCACTCTCTGAAGGAAGCTGAGCCTTCCAAGCAGCAGGAAGGTTTAGGATTTTGTCACCGGGACTGAGGAATATGAGGAAAACCCTCCACAAGCTCCAAGGAGGTGGAGGTATGGGACATGGACAGCCATTTAATCTGCTGCCAGGAAGGGAATGAGCATCTGTCATCCCTGGAGCACTGCAGGACTGGGAAGCAGCCAGGTTCACGCTCCCAAGATTTGTTTTCCACGCGCTGTACGTGGGAAGGTAAAAGCCTCATTTGCTTTGTCCTGTAGGGTCACTTCAGGACAGAGGTGTTTGGTGCCAGCCCTCGGCAAGCTCACCAACTGGACAGTCGTACTTACAGTGCCTGTGTTCTTGTGGGGACCCAGCAAGCTACCCAAAGATGGCTTCTTGGAGAGAACAGAGTTCCTGATGAACGTTGGCAAGAGTCCTTGAAGAGCATCATCCTCCACATCATCTGCCCAGTTCTGTCCCGCAAAATAATGAGAAAAGCCCTTTAACCAGCATGATCTGCTGAATTTAGTCCACGTCCAGGGAGCACTAATAACACAGACAGCTATTTAGGGTAATAGTTCCTGCTGTACCACATGTCAGGCCAAAGAACAGCAGCTTCAAACCTCCCACCGAGGCTCATGTGGAACAGCACCTGGAAGGCAGGACGCTGCACTCCGCAGAGAGAACAGCCCCCTTTTGCTGACCCCACAGCCCTCCTGGTCAGCCCCACGTTGTGTTTGCCAAGCGCATTTGAGGCAGGATAATCAGCAAGAAGCACGTGGGTCCCCATCCTCCCTCTCCTGCCCAATTCCAGGAGGCCTGAGGCAGCAACACAGTGTTTCTAGGAGACTGTCAAGCAAAGCACTTTGAAGGATGTGCTGTCGTTCTATACATGGGCCGCTCTACGGTCACAGCATCTCCTGCACGGGGAAAATGGGTCCTTTATTCTGAGCTTATTAACAGCAGAATCAAAGAGGCGATACAGAAATCAAGATTAGTCCTCTTACCTCCACCGTTTCCTTCAGAACTTTCTTCGCCAGATTTACCACAGGAGGCCTGTAAGAAGCACAAGGAGCAAATCAGCAGAGATTTATTGTTCGAGTGCAGCTGGCAAGGACAGACAAGGCCAAGCAAATGACGACGAAACTTGCAGCACGCCATCAGGCAGCTGGAGAGCTATCTGATTTCACACAGCAACTTTCAAAGAAGAGAGACTTTGATCTCCTTTAGAAGCCGAAAGAGGAGGGAAAACTCACGGCCTTTTATCCAGCTTCTGCCTTTTTGCAGGGTTGAAGAGAGATCTGCAGGGCTGATGCTCGGGGGTGTCCACATCAAAAGTAGCATCGAGATTGATCTCATCGCTGTGGGCCGGGCGGTGGAGCTTCGGGTGCCGCAGTTCCACGGGAGCAGGGCTGCAAGGGCCACGCAAAGCGTCAGCCATCGGGAGGCCACTGCCTGCCACCCAGCCGACCAGAGGAAGACAGAGCTGCACGCCACGTGGTTGAGTTGCAAGACAGCCAGTGGCACCGGGATGTCAGCAGAATGGGGCTCCCAAGTCACAGGAAGGACAATCCGAACCCCAGAGATTACAGTCAACGTCCCAAACTACTCTTCGCCCTCGGATGTCCTGTGCTACAAACAGCAGCGCCCTGAGCCCAGGGAAACACACCGGCACGCTGCTGCCCTGGGTACACAACCCAGCTTCCTGCACTGGGGTAATTAATGGCACGGGTTCCTCAGAAGAAAGGCTTTGATAAGAATGTGAAAAATGCCATTTTTTTCAGGCTGGGTTCCTCTGCCTGGCAAAGATCTCCTGTCCTCATATGCCAGGGAACACTCACTAGGAGGCCAACTCCGAGGCAACCAGAAGAGCAGCTTTAGGGGTATTTCCCTGGCAGGACACAGTGACAAAGAGTTTACCAAAACCTAGCCCATTCTTCCACCCCTTCCTGACCCAAACCCTGCAATACACACTTTTTCCAGGTAAACCAACCCCAAAATAGGATACAAGCAACAAGATAAGTGTGCTACTGCAATGCCTGTCAAACTAGCACGTCTCTGCCTCCCTGGCTAGTGAAACTGTCAGCTCTTACATTGGACCTGCCGCCTCCATCCTTGGCCTGTACCTGAGGATGCACTTCACTAACCTTTCAAAGACAAGTCGACTGAGTGTCTCTCTGGTTACAGATGGGACCTTCAAAGTATCCTGCAGGATGTCTATCTTCTTCTTCAAACTCTGGAGGGAGGAGGGAAAGCAGCCCACAAGGTAAGGAAAGATGTAGGTAGTGGATACTTTGCCCCTTTTCCATCAATCAGCATCAGGTGGAGCTCAGAGGTGGGGGCAGGTAAGAAAGGCAAGGTGGATTTGGTAACCTAGTCACTGAGCAAGAGCCAGCATAACTCCTGGCTTTGCAGCTGCAGGCCATGGCCAGCTGCCAGTTACTGCAGACTGAGGAATGGTATTCTCACCAATATCTCCTTGTCCGCATTCTTCAGATCCTTCTGGGTGCTTTTTAACTCCTCGTTTGTCTTCTCCAACTCTGAAACCGTTTTCTGCAGCTGCAGAATAAAGCCCCCCCGCCCCCGAAAAAGCAGAGTGCTGGTTACAACCCTGTGGGTGAGGGAGGCTGCGGATCCCCCCCCCCGAAAGCGCTGTGCTCTGCGGCACATGCTACTTTCCCCTGTTTCAGAGCTGAGTTTTCCTGTGGCAGCCTCTGACCAATCTCTCCTGGATCAGAGCAGCAGAATTGCCTGCCCATTTCCTCAAGCTGCCTGCAGAGGGATCTCCAGGGCTGCTTGCCCAACGCAAACCTTCGCATAACGTTTCCTGAGCGTTTATGCCTGATGGTGACAGTTTTTCCCCCCCCCCCCACCTCTAAGACTCGGTGGCTGCATTCTGGATTCCCGCAGGACACCGGAGCACAGGAATTACAAACCACGGGGGCTAGGGGCTGGGTGTGCATCAGCAGTGCTGGCAAAGGGACAAGCCTGATTCAACAGGGAAGCGTGCCAGGAGCAGGGGTCGAGAAACGGAACCGCTACCACATCAGAGACTCTTGTGGGTTGGGGAGGCTGAGCCAGCCCACAAAGTGTCGGTACAGTCAGCTCTCCGTCAGCCCAGCCCCGAGCGCGCTGACTCGCATCCTCCTGACCCAAGCCAGTGGCTGCAGTTTGGCACCGACTCGCCAAGAAGCAGGCCAGTCCCACCAGCAGCGCCTCACGTAAGGGGTTAACTCGCTCAGGGAGCAGCACAGCACGCTGAGAACCTCCTTCTCCGTCTGAGGGCACCACAACAGCTATGGACAAGTAACACAAACAGGCCAAAGCCACCCAGAGTCTCTCACTTTGTGAGCTTGGACACGGGCATGCCCCAGGGAACACCTGCGCCTTGGAGAGCAAGGCTACACATACGGGCACAAGTTGGAACATAAGAGGTTCCACTCAAATACGAGGAAGAACTTCTTCACGGTGAGGGTGACAGAGCCCTGGAGGAGGCTACCCAGGGAGGTCGTGGAGTCCCCCTTCTTTGGAGATTTTCAAGACCCGCCTGGATGCCGTCCTGAGTAACATGCTCTGACATGCTCTAGGCAATCCTGCTTCAGGTCCCTTCCAACTCTAAAAATTCAGTGAAATTCAGTGAAATACACTTTTCATGGGGACTTGCCACCAAAACTGACAGAAAGCAACCTCCAACCTGAGCTAACGGAGCCCAGCCAGGCCTGGAGCAGGAGGAGCACAGCAACAGAGACCTGTCAGCCAGGCCAGGACCAGCCCAGACAGGCTCCGTGCAGAGCCACCTGCTTGTCCTCACCACACCTCTGGGGACCTCTCCTGCCTGGGCTCAGCACCCCACAGAAGCCCAGGTTCAGTCAGCTGAAGGCACAAGGCTCGGTGTGATTGTGGTTGTGCCAAGCCAGGGCTAAGCCCTCCTCAACCAGTGCTGGCTCCAAACCCCTTCCCCACCTTTCCTGGGGGCCCAATTCTGCAGCAGGAGCTACCTCACGCTGGACAGTGTGGCAGGATGAAGGTAGCACTGCTTCCAGAGCCCAGTGGAAGCAGGGGAGCACCTGCGTGCTGCTGCCTTGCAGTCCAGGCTCCCTGCCAAACTCTGTCTGGCTCTGCATATGCTGCCCCACCAGTGTCCCCAGAGACTGCACTCCTGACAACAGCCCCACGAGCTGCTCACTCACCGCAGCATCACACCCTGACCCAGAAACCCCAGCCTGACACTTCCACACCACCTGTACCACTCAAGTAATGCTCAGCGTGGAAGGGGGGTCACTGCAGAGGGTTTGGGGCACAGTTATTGACAGTGATCTACAGACCAAATGCCATCTTGGTGGCTCACGCTCTCCCTTTACCTTGTTATTGACAGAAAACAGCTCCTTCTTCAACTTCTCTGTCATCTCACTAGAGGACTTCCGAGCCTCCTTCAAGTTTTCGTATTCCCTGCAAAGAGACCAGAAGAGTTATGTTGTGTTTACAATAGGATTAAGCTAGAACTTCTCAGAGACAACCCACAGCTCTTAATTTGAAGCTCTGGATCTGCAAAGCCACCAGAGAAAACGCAGGAGACACAAAGCCCTGTAGGGAACAGAGCTGAGTCGCCCAACAGTGTGTCAAACCTCCTGCTACACCACAGGGGAGAAAAGCTGCATGGGACATCATACCTGAGAACAGGATCTGAACAGATTTCACCAGCAAAATGGAAACCAGATCCAGAGACATTTCAGTTGCCAGTGGAAAAGACAGACAGACAGACAACAGAGCAGCCTCCATGCTGGCAGCAAATGGAGGACTTTGCCTTAAGTGACTTTTCAGAGACTTCACATTATTGGCCACGCACATTCATTCCCAATTACACCACGGGGACACTTGCCTCATTACAGCTTTGTGTCAAAGCTGCAATTATTCAGCTGCCATCAAAAGGGACCCAAAGAAGCTGTGTTTTTTTTGCCCAGCAGGACCAGATGGGTTTTGAGGTAGGGGAGGGCAGCGCTGCAGATCTGCCTTGCCAGAGAGCGCTCGAGCCCACAGCTGCACAGTGCAGTGCAGCAGAGGGTACAGCCCGGAGCCCCTCATCCACTCATTTCCCCCCAGGCGTGAAAGGAGAACGGAAGGAATAATCATCATCACCTTAGAGGTGCACTGACAACTCTGGAGACAGTTCCCATGGTGACACGCCTGTCACCACAGTGACAACAGCACAGTTCAGTGTGACAGGCTCCAATCTAGGTCTCCAGGATCTGTCAGTCAACACCCAGAGGGGGCCCAAACAGGCAGCGAGACCCCGCAGAGGCTGTGTGCCTGCTGCTGGTACTTGGCAGAGGGGTCTCCCTGGGTGCACCCAGGACAGCACGAGCCGGCTGCCCCGAACCTGTAGCACCTACTTTTTCAGTGACACACAGTAGATTGCAAGCTGTTCCACCGCTGCCTGCCCAACTCCCATCTCTCTGATCATCTCCTCCACTTCGGGGCGCTGGCTCTGAAGCAACAGCTCAATCCTGCACACGCAAAAAAAAAAAAAAAAAAACCAAAAACAAAACCCAAAGTACCCTCAGTTCATGAGTCACAAACATTGCTGGGAAAGAGACCGGAGCCCTGCTTCCCTCCAACGAGCTGGCACAGCCTAAGCTCCCACTGCAGGCACTCTGATGTTGTCAGGAGGGGGAAAAGAGAGACAAGTGCCCCACCACAAGCAGGGCTTTTTCCTAGGGAAGAGTAGCACCGCGTGGACGGACTAGAGAAGGGGCAGCTGGACACACAATACTGCACATGGGGCCAACGTATGGCTCTTGGGCCCTAGAGCCCTGTGGCTGACTCTGTTCCTGGGCTGGGACTGGAGCTCTGTCCCAGTGTCTCCTGATAACAGGAGCAGCACACAGCCACACTGGGAGCACTGGAGGTGAGGCCAACCTCCCAGTACCATGCCTTCCTGCTGCCAAGGGAGAGTGGCCGACGGGGAACATAGCAGGGGCAAGGGCAGGGCTGCTCATGCAGCCTTATGGGGTGTCCCGGGTTGAGCAACACAGGACTAACTTCTTTTCTAACGCTGGGCAAAACTCCACTTTTAGAAGACCCTAGTGTCTGAATTTATGAAAGTATTTCCTTCATAGCCAGCCAGGCTACGTGAGATTCACTGTCTCGAGTCTTGCCAGGCGCAGGGATGAGGAGGAGGGAGGCCTGGGCGTTTGACCCAGGCTGGCCCACAGGATTATTTCATACCATGAACATCACATTCAATATAAATTAGAAAAGTTTGCTGCCTAGTTCTCTCTCTCCCTTGATAGTGGTGGTCCAGAGAACCCCTTGCCCCAGTGGCAGACCCATGAGCCTTTCCTTTCCTCCCGAAGCCGTTGTGCTCGCAGTGTCTGACATTTGTTGTCCACTGCTGGGAGCACACAGCTTCCTGCTGATATAACTGGCTGAGTATAATTCGTGTATATCTTATATTAGCATCGGGATGATACTGGTTCTTTGGTATTATTGTTAATTATTTAGTTTTATCCTATTAAATCTATTTATATTTTAACCCTCACATTTCCTTGCTTTCCCCGATTCCCCTCCCTGGGGGGGGAGGGGTCATCGGGTGATAGAATAATTGCCTAAATGACAATAAATTGTTATGGGTTTTCTCAAACCATAACATGGGGTAATACGACCCACCACGTGGAGGTGGATGCTGCAGCAGGCACAGCAGGACCCCCTTCTTCCCCGAGAAGGGGAGAGGCAGGCAGCCCAGCCTGCAAGGCCCAGGGAGAGCCTGGGATCTCACCGTTCCATGGTCCTCAGCTTGTTTCGCAGGCGGCGGGCCTCTTCCTTTGAACTTCTGTTATCCTCCTGCTGCTGCTCCAGGAATTTCATCTGCTTCTGCAGAGAAGCAAGCGCACGCAGACCGTTAGGGAAGGCTCCAGGGATTGTTAGAGAAACATCCTGGCTTATGCGCAGTGCGGGCAGCTGGGAGCATACATTGGCTCTTAATGCTATCACCACCTCAGCAGCCCAGGATTACGGAGAGTTTAGCTCCCTCCCCGCTGCACCCCGAGCTCTGCTCCTTGCAGGCACAGCAGGGTCTCAGTGCTCATCGCAAGAGGAGCCTGGCGCTGACACTGGGCTGTAGCCTCCTCTCTGCTGGGAGCATTTGTGGGGCTGCGCGGGACCCCGTCCACAGCGACAATTTGTTTTTCAAAAGCAAGGGTGTCCACGGCAGGCAAACCTTGCTGTTGCTTTTCTCCTCCGTGCACAGCTCATCCTTTTGCTTTAGCCTCCCACTTCTCCTTGCCATTAGCTGCTTAAAGCAAAACTAGGAATGAGGAGCGGGTCTCTTCTAGGAGACCTCAACCAAACCAGACACCCACCCGGGCACTTCTCTCACCTGCCTGGAGAGGCTGCAATAGGATTCACACCCTTCTGTGGTGCCACCTTTCCAGTAGCAGGCAGCAGTAACAGAGAACCTCAGCTGAGCTGGAAAAGCAGAGATCTGCAGCGTGGCAGAGGAACAGGGGAAAGCCGGCCGGAATTAGCAGCGTTCCAATGCATCTGTGGCACGCACAAACCTAGACAACACAGCGCCTTCAAAAAGCTCCAGGCCTGGTTTCAGCGCAGCGCTGACTCCAGGGAGAGGCCTGGCCAAAGAGCATCCCCTGGTAAAGCTCCCTTCCATGCAGAAGTGAAAGGATTTTATCAGCTTCCTATCACAGAAACCCAACAGCTTGGACAGAGGGAAGGCATTGCAGGTTCACGTGTTACCATTGCTTAAGCAGAGCCCACCTTTGGCTCTTCCTAACCTCAGCTCTCTACACTTCAGATCCCCCAAAGGGGTGTTTTGTGCCAGGCTGGAGCAGAGTCCTTTGCCTCAGACAGCCTGAAACGGCAGCAAACTCTCCCACAAAGGTTCAGCAGCAGCTGAGAGTGCCAGCAGAAGACAAGAAGGGCTCGCAGCCTGTGGGCTTGACCTGCCTCACAGCTAGTTAAGCCTGTATTTTCACTGCAGAAGTTTAGTGCTTTAATCTTTAATGATGCAGTATAAGACAGCGCTTGGCATTCAGCTCGGAAACCCCGTACAGCACAGAAAAGATACCTCCAGGTCCCTAATCCTTCTGCCCTGCCCAGCTTTCATTAAAAGGACTTAAGCATAAACAGAAGGGTTTGCAACAGGCAAGATAACCACAGAGCCTCCTCCCAAGGTGCCAAGGCAGGAAAGCCAAGCACAGAGATGCCGAGTTGAGCAGCGAGCACCAGCTTCCACTGTCACAACTGTTTCTGGAGGAGCAGGGAGCATCAGAAGTATCCTGCCACTGGCACACCTGGGATCCCAGGAGCATCTCTGGCACGGCACAGACCCCGTGTCCCCAAGCACCCCTTTGTCCCCAAGCAGATTGGATAGAAACCCGTGGTCAGGCAGAAAAAGTTGTGCTGGCCTGTCTAACATTAATTCCTTACTATATCTCTCCTTCTGCCCTGTGACAGCACCGCATTGCTAGTGTCAGGAGACCTCCTGGACTGGTTCCTCTCAGGAAGAGCCCACTGCAGGTGGCATAAAGCAAGATGACCCCACAACCCATCTACAAGCTCTTCCTGGGCCACTTGGCCATGGAGGTCAAGGAACATGAATCAGTTTAGGCTATTGGGTCGGACCCATAGCCCAAGGGGCAGAGATCCTGGGAAGCACATTTAACCCCTACCCTGCCTTTCAGTCTGTAGCTCACAACTCCCCCTGCCTGAACCCCATCTTCCGGTGACAGGCACATCATCTTCACAGAATCACAGAATCTTCTAGGTTGGAAGGGACCTTAAAGATCATCTTGTCCAACCGTCAACCTAACTGACAAAAATAGAGACCCGCACAACAAACAAGGAGCATCACCATCACTAAACCATACCTCCCAGCACTACATCAACCGGTTTTTTGAACACCTCCAGGGATGGTGCCTCAACCACCTCCCTGGGCAGCCCATTCCAATGCCTGATAACCCTTTCAGTGAAAAAGTTTTTCCTAATATCCAGCCTGAACCTCCCCTGGCGTAACTTGAGGCCATTTCCTCTCATCCTGTCGCCTGTGACTTGAGAGAAGAGACCGACCCCCACCTCTCTACACCCTCCTTTCAGGGAGTTGTAGAGAGCAATAAGGTCTCCCCTCAGCCTCCTCTTCTCCAGGCTGAATAACCCCAGCTCCCTCAGTCTCTCTTCATAAGACTTGTGCTCCAGGCCCCTCACCATCTTTGTTGCCCTTCTCTGGACCCGCTCNTACAGGCCAGGATGCTGTTGGCCTTCTTGGCCACCTGGGCACACTGCTGGCTCATGTTCAGCCGACAGTCGACCAACACCCCCAGGTCCTTTTCTGCCAGGCAGCTCTCCAGCCACTCTGCCCCCAGCCTGTAGCGCTGCAGGGGGTTGTTGTGACCCAAGTGCAGGACCCGGCACTTGGCCTTGTTGAACCTCATCCCATTGGTCTCGGCCCATCGATCTTCACGCAGTGGAGGCTGCCTGTCCCAGCCCACTGCCACAGCAAAGGCGCTCTGCTCACTACAAGACATCCCAACAAAGCAGCTCCTGCTCTCACCCTCTTCTACTTGCTGTTTACGCACAGTACATGACTACACACTGAGTCACTGCATGCTGAAACACAACAGGAATATTTGATCCCTGGACTTCACACAGTAATAACCTAACTGAAGGAAAGCCCTGGCAACAGAACAGAGACAGGAGAGTTAGCTGGATCAAATCCCACTTAGCTGAAGCTTGCAACTCCCCCTCCGTATATTTCAGTTCGATTTTTCCTCCAATCAAACCAAGAAACTAATTTTCCTTGAGTCCCGCTTGGCCTAAACCCATTTCAGAAGAACATTCTACCGCAGGGAGCCAGTGTTGCGGTAACGGGGCGCTGGGGCCAGTACCCGCTCTCGGTTCACGCTGCTACCTTTACGATCAGCGCTACCACTTCATTAGCAAAGGCTCAGCCAGCATCCCCCAGACCGGGCTGGCGTGGCTCCCCCACCTCTGCCTCGAGCCTGCAGCCACTCGTACGCAAACCACAGGCCCTGGATTTTACGCCTCTGAGTCTCCCCCGGGGTGGAGCCCACTCAGGACCTCGAGACCAGCGACACCCCACTTGCTTTGGGTTAATAAATCCAACATGAAAACCCAGCGACACTGCCATTCTGTCATTCAGAGATCAAGGAGACAGGAGTCTTGAGGCACCGGATCCAAACTCCCACCAGTACAATCTCTTTATCAGCAGGGCCTGCAGAGACCTTCAACAAAACTAACACCAACTGTGCCATGGTTAGTGCCAAAGTCCTGCCAGGGATGGGAAAGGTACCTTGAGAGAGGAGCACAGCATTTCTGTCTCTCCCAGCACCTTCTGGAGCGATTCTATTGTGGCATTGCGCACATCCAGTGTGTCCCTCAGCCCATCCACAACAGCCTGGCATTCCCGCTTTTCTTTCTCTAGAAAAGGAAAAAAAAAAAGGGAAAAAGTCATGACCTGGTAACCCAGACTTTAGCTGCCCCACAGCAGCAGGAGCACAACAAACAGACACTGCTTGCGGTCTCGGGCTCCAGGCTGCAAGAAGTTGGCCGTTCCTGTAGAGAGCCATTTCCCCAAGTGCTGTCTGCACCAGGGTCTGCACTGAGCAATTGCTTCTCCCAGAGCCAGCAGGCTGCAAGATTTTCTTCACTAAAGATAACAAGTTCCCTTTAATAGCTTTCCAGAGCCAGCCCTGCTAGCATTAAGCTGATGCATCTTAACTCTTGCGTGCTCTCAAAGCCAGGCTTGCACGAAGAAAACATTTCTCTCGAGCTACACCGAGCTGTGGCGGAGCTGGAGAGCGGAGCCCGGAGCCCGGCCTCTCCACGTGGAGCTTCCCGAGTGGGGAAGCCCTTCGGGGGCCGTGGGGCGGCAGCGTACAGCGATCCACCGCGCTGCTGCGTCACCACGCTGCCGCGACTCCCCACGGCACCTGCGTCGAAGGGCAAGAGGCAGTAAAGCAGAGCTCTGCTGGGCACCGGGGACTTTGCGGGACATGCAACAGCTTCAGTAGATTCCCCAGAGCGCCCACGTTTTGCAGGTCACCAAGGCTTTGAGTCCTGCTGTCCCTTCCCCTGGCAAGCGACCCAGGAACAAAGCACGTGCCTCTGACCACCAGAGAGAAGCTGGGGGAAAACAGCAGATTTCAATTTGTTTTGTCAAGACAAAGGAAGAACAGCTCATAAAGCAACCACCACCATCAGGAGCTGACAGACCTAAGCAGGGAACAGCCAGCATCACTGGAAAGCTCAAAGCAGCTGGGCAAGGAGGGAAAGCAGCAACCCCTCTGTCTAACCCCCCTGAGAGCAAGGTAGAGTCTTCGGCTAAGCATCTTCTGTCTTTGCTAAAATTGTCCGTAGCTCCAGCCTGACGATAGTGGAGAGCCAGTCAACAGCTTTCCAACAAGCTGATTCTCCTTCCAAGCAATCCAGTTTCAAATTTGCCACCCTGTCCCACAGAAGCATGACCTGCAGTGCAGCTTCACTGCTCTATCAGACAGTAAAAGAGCCACATGAGACTGGAGAATAAGAGAGGAACATATCCCAGCAGAGGCATGCAGGTGGCCAGGGAAACACAGATTTCTTTCTGAGAACAGCATCTTTTCTCCATTGATCTGAATAACCCTTCCTCAGAGGCAGCATAGCCTGGAGACGCTCCCTTGGCATTTGCAGGCACTCCATAACCACCAAGAGAATTAGGGCTTCCCCCTCCTCTGTTCCCAGTTGCCCAGAGGCAGATGGCAGGAGTCAAACCTCCCCGTGCTGATTCCAGCTCATTCCGAGTGCCTCCCACAGCGCCTGCTGGGTCTGCTCGGAGCTCTGCACCTCTAGAGCCATTTGCAAGCTGATCAGAGACTGGCAATTACACAGCTCCTCTAGAGCACGCAGCACAGAGCACGTCTTTAAATGAAGAATTTATACACAAGAACCACCAGAGAGCAGAGTGCCCACAGCAAAGGAGGCAGGAGGTGGGAAGGAGCTTCTCGTTTCCAATATGAACAGAGAATGGGACAAGGAATGTCAAATCCAACCTCTACTCACCAGAAGCCGAGAAGATGAGCAGGCCTTCGAGCAGTTTTTCTTGGATAACATCCTACCAAGAATCCCAGCCACCTTCCCCAGAAGATCTGGCTCTCTACCAAGTCACTAAACTCAACCAAGCTGGCAAGAGAACAGGCCTCAGAATAGAGACGTGCAGACCATCCAATTCTGCTCTCAGGCTAAGAACCGAATCCTCAATCTACTGGCTATTCATGTCTGTCTCGTGCAGGCAGGGAAGGCAGAGGAAAGACGACTCTCAGGGCGTGGGTGAGCCCCCAGCATTCTTTAGATTTTTTTTTTTTTTTCCTTCCCTTCTGCTAGTGTGTCTTTGGATTTCTGTCACTCAGACTGACATTTTCCTTTCGCTGCTCATGACTCATGTTCTGATGACAGGCTGCCTACAGACGATGCTTAAAACCCATCGACAAGTCTCCAGGGCTTTTGCTTTTCCTGCCTCCCTCAAACATCCTCTAAAATTAAAGATGGGAAAATGGAAACGCGCACACTGAACTCCGTCTGCTCTTCGCGCGACACATGTGGCACTGCAACAGCCAAACAAATCCAAAGCCCTCCCACTGCTGCTTTTGGGCACCACTTTTACCCCCTCATCCGTTAGAAGGAACAAGGCTTTGCTGTGTACAGCTGTGAGGTTCCCAGTGAGCAAACCAAGGGTTTTGCTTTCAGCAAGCCTGCTCCCGACATGGCTGCGCTGCACTTCTGTAGCTTGTGATGAGGAAGAGGGGCAAAAAAAATTGCATCTATGTCCCTAAACCTGCAGAGAGCTCCCCAGACACAGCAGAGGTGGGCCAGGCTGTGGACTCTGGCTCTGGCGTACAAGCTTTGCACAGCTTTAGGTGGTCTCCCCTTAGAAAAATCTCCAGCAAAACAGTTTGCAGCCTGCACTGTGCCCTCGGCTTCAGAGAGGGGTGGGTTTTGCGTAGGGGTTCCTCAGGTCTGGATAAAGCACCTAGAACAGACAGAGCCCAGGACCCACCGATTGCAGCTGCTGATCCCCCCCCAGGCAGCTGGAACTCACCTTTCATGGAGAGCTGAGCCTTCACCTTGTCCAGTTCATTCTGAAACGCAACACAGAAAACACGATTAGTAAATGCTCTGCGGTGAAGCTTTCACCAGATCTTTAAAAGTACCCCAGAGGTTTCTCAGCAGGACATGTGCACCGGCCGGGCGCTAAGAAGGGACCACGGTAACAGCAAGCACCAAGTTACAAGCAAGTACTATCAGAGAGAACGCAAAGAGCACCTCCAACTGGCATTCTTTAGGGGGAGAAGAGAAGATCCCAGTTTCGTCTTAGCCTTGTCAACCTTGTGTTTCTCACACTGTCAGTCATCTTGTTTTAGCTGAATAATTTTGGAAAGCTCTCAGGGAAACACAGGAAATCAGACAGGAACAATTTTTATAACGTTTTACCTAAACAAGGCAATAAGGCAGGGATGTTGCCAGACTATCTGGATTGAGAGCCGCTCTGAACTGAAGCGAACTTTAATCAGGTGCAGGTGGGAGACGGGGAGGCACATCCAAATGCCTGAAAAAGTAACCAAGCACACAATCAAAAGGCACCAGCCAGCATTCTGACGGACACTAAACTCACTGCAGCTTCGGGATGCTGATAGGAGCTAACAGCTCAGTCAAATGGCCATAAACAGATCGCCAATAAACCAATCCATACCAAACTGAGGACGTGTGACATCTCCCGGGTGCCCACGAGGGTCTGGGGAAGATCAAATGTTTCTAACACCTTCGTTACAGACCAGAAAGAGGGAGCAAAAGCCCCATAGTTTAAATTATAGATAATGAAGGGATATGACTCAAGAACGCTGGCAAATAGCCAAAGGAAATGTGGAGAGGTTACAAAGAGAAGCTATCTATATATATAATATATATATTTTTAAAAAGAAACAGCGAGAGAGAGAAATATATACAGGAAAGAGTCAACAGAAGATGACTTAAAAAGCTGTGTTAGAGAACTGCAGAGGAAAGCACATAACAAGTCAGGCAGGAACTGCAGTGGAATAAAACCACAATAAAATGCCAACACAGTACTGAAGCAGAGCACACAAATCTGTGCAACCCAGAACGCTACATGCAAATCTGAGCTGAGAATAGCACTACCAGTGACCACGGATCTGACAGGACCAGAAGAAAGCTCTGCTAGTGATAATAGAGGCAGGGAAGAGAATATGGGATGTAAAGCTGGGTAAGCAGAAGGGACTCGGTGCAAAGCCTAGCAGAGCTGACTTGGATTTGCCCCTGGGGGGACAACAGCTGGAGGGCTGACATGGAATTAACTCTGCTGCAGGAACGATCCTGAAGTAGCTTCCTCAGAGTCCTATTCAGGAACGATTAGTGAGCTCACAAGATGTGCTAATTAGCATGATAGCAAAGAAATCCCAGGCTACTGCGGGCAGCTATGTAACATTACCTCATTCATCAACTTAAGCTGAAATCCCTCACCCTCCACCACTGCTCCTAAAGGCTGCTCCCAGTTTTCACTCCTCTCCTAGAAGCTCTCCTCTCTCTCTCAGCCTGAGCTACAAGACCGCATTTTTCCCCAAGATCAAACGAATTTATCCTGACCACACAGACAGCTGTCCTCCCAGGTTTCTAGCCTCCAGCAGGTTTACAGGCAGCAACTCTCCTCCTCCTCCTCCTGCCTCCTTTTCACCAAGCTAAACAAGCTGAAGTCTCCTAGTCGCCTTCAGAAGGCTCCCAGCTCCCCAGATCACGAGCTACTGGAGGTGTCAGGTTCCAGATGAGCCTCACCGAGGTGTTACACCCCAAAACTCACACTTTTCCTGCTCTGAGAACAGCCATATTGAGACTGTTCTAATCAGTGAAGACCATCTTTAAGAGCAATACAGGATAAACTGAGGCTCAACACCCACAAACACTCGGACACGTCGCTGTATTCAGCTTGTGCTCTGCAGCTGCTCCAGGGAACCAAGTTCTTCTGGTGTTTCAGCTGAAACTGATGCTTGGTGGTGGGAACAAAGCAGTCCCAGCACTCTTTTGTCCGTAAACATTTCAGAGCAGAGGCGAGAGTGAAGAAAATTATTATCCAAAAGATAATTTGAATAATTCTGCAACAACAGGAAGACATTTCAGGTTACGAGGTAGCTCTTCTGACCGCTTATAACTGGGTGCGTGAGACTGGTTCTCAAAAAGAGCATCCCAAGCTCGTCTCCCCAAGACAATAACTGGACCACAGCCCTGCACTCAGCTTTCCAGCACACTGAAGCACACTCCCTTGCCCCAGTCCAACCTTTTCATGGCAGGAGGCCAAATGCTCATTTCAGGACATCTGCGGGCTGCACAGATAGAGCTCCAGTTGATTACAGAGCTGAGTACCACTCTTCACCCAGGCTCTCAGAGGGACAAGCAGCGGTTGGGAACAAACACTGTACTGGGGGCTTTTTCAGTTGAAATCACTTCGGGTTGAGGAAGTCACCAATTATTTTCTCAGCTTATAAGGAGTCTGAGAGAAGTCCATCATGTGTGCTTTTCTGAACTCCTGCCCAGACCAGAAGCAGATGCCCCATTGCAGATAGAACTCCAGTCTAGAAGGACATTAAATCCCACCCATAATGGTCACCCTTGTTCTTAAGGTGCTCCATGTCCTCCAGAAACAAGGCAGAAAACACAACACAGAAAGCAGTGTCAGCCCAGCAGCAACCCAAATCACTGCATGAGGCAGTAAACACCCATACAAAGCAACTATGCTGATCTACACAGAAAATATTTTGGGTTTTTTCCCCCATTAGATGGTGACCTCAGCACTCTCATCAGGAAAGCTGCTCACTCAGGGGTAGATGTTGCTCTGATGGCCACACTTCAAACTTTGTAGGAGCATGATGAGTTACCATCAAGCTTGCTGTGCAGGAGCAGCTCCAGAGTCCTGTCCTTGAGCAAGGGAGCAGCTCTTCAGCACAGCCTGCCTGGAGGGGAAGGCTGGGGAAACCCATCTTACATCCTGGGGTGGGGGTGAGAGGGAACAGAAAGCTTTTCTAGGGCAATTTTCTCCAGTCGACCCATTTCTGAGTCACTCATCTATTTACACTTGCGAGAACAGATCTGAATATGTACTAAAGGCAATGTTTATCCGCTCCGAGCCGTTGCTTTTCTTCTAGGGCACACAGCCTCAAGTGCCCAGAGATGCTTTTTCATTTCCTCAGCACACATACTTTGGCCTTCGGTTTCTTTATTAGCAGTCTTTGAGAATGACGGTGCTACTGACATTATAGTCTGGCTGGCTTTATTTTAAAAACATACGATATACATATAACATTGTCATGGCAACTGCTAATTATGGTAATTGCTGCACATGCTGATTCTAAACACAAGAGGGTACAAGCGTCCCATTATACCAAGGTCAACCAATTACTTTTTTTTGGAACACATAACTCCAAGACATAAGGAGCCGTGCTTCATCCATGCTAAACAGAGGAGGAGAACATGGAACAGCCACTCTGCATTCATCCCTTCCCACCTCCAGCTCTCTGCACCCAAGGGTGACACTTGGAGAAGAGCACCCAGCACCCCAGCTCCAGCCAGGATCCACCCTGAAGGACCCAGCCTCCTCACTGTCCACAACTGCTGATGCAGCTTCAGGCAGTCCCTTTCCTAATTTCTCCTGGGGAACCAGGACTTTATCACCACCGTGTCCCACTTCCTTTTCAGTCTGTGGAAAGGAACCTACCTGCACAGCAGTGAGGAGGTGGCACTTCCTCCAACAGCCCCTCCTTTCTAGAGGGGTTAGCAGGGCACAACCGAGCCACAGACACCAGCAGCAATTCATTGCGCTTGGGATTTCTGGAGAAGCTTTGTAGCTTCATCCCCAACATCTCAAGACCTAAGGGAGAAGCAGCCGTTGGATGTTTATTTGATGCTGCTTCTGGAGGTTTCCAGGTAAGGCGAGAACCAGAAGGAAGAACAGTGAAGTAGAGGAGGCTTCTTGAGTCACCGCACAAGATTTGGTCGGGGGAACTCTAACCCATCGCATGGAGACTCCCCTATAACACAGCTGAGACTGGGCAAGGACCAAGAGGGAGAACAGAAATGAGCAGGAGACACTGATGTGCTTCAGGTCTGAAACATGAGCGCAGCACAGCGAGCACCAGCTCAGGAAGCAGCTGTTGGCAGAGAACTGGCAGCCCGGGACACGCTTCCAAGACGCTGAAGCATCACACAACGTAAGAACCCAGTCAAGTTACCTGCAAAGCCTCCGCATCTGGTGCCGTCTGCTCCTCCAGGGCAACATCAAAAAACAGCTTATTGATGATGTGTCTTTTGCTGACCTAAACACAGGAGACAGAAGGGGTTGATGGGCACAGATAGGGAAACACAACAGATACGGAAGAGAATCAGAGAGGGAGAAGGTACCATCTTGTCACAAGGCCACGAAAGGCGAGACAGATCACGTTCTCGGCACCATTAGCGACGATGCTCTGCTTTGGCTCATCAGCACAACAGCAGACCCCCCCACACACTCAGTTTTGGGAGCGCGACTCCAGCCAAGCTCCTGAGCCGCAGCAGAAAGATTCAGGCATTTCTGAATCAAGCGCAGTCTGTTCTCTGGCAGCTAAGGCCCGAGCAGCTGACGCTGAGCTAACATGATGCCAAATCCTAAGACAGAAGTACGTGCTGCTTTCTGCAGGCAGAAGGTGCTGTAATTGAATTTGATAGCTCTCCACACCTCCCCCATGCAGTTACAGCTTTGTGTTTTAAGTATTATATACAGTCATGACACCAGCTAATTGCATAGTTACTGCTACATAAGATGTTATTTCGCGATAACTCCATGGTAACCCAGAGATGTAAGAGGCAGTGAAGAACAGAGGGAATCAACAAGTCAGGGAAAGAACAAGGGCCAAGACCTTGAGAGGAAGAAAGAAGCACGAACACAGAACAAGCCCGAGCTGCAGCTGGCTGAAAACCTACATCTGAACATGAGGCAACATCTCCTGCAGCCACTACGCGCCAGGACCTACTGGTGGCATCAAGGCTGGTGATACAAGGGACTTTAAAGAAGTTCAGGTCCCGATTAAGCCACTGGATCTCCAAGCCTTGGCTTCCCATCTCAGAAGCAGAGCGCATCCTTCCTTCCCTCCCCAGCCTTTGCTTTTCTCAACAAAGAGCCCAGCACTGCAAAGTAAGGACTCAATTGCCAGGACCTCGTGCAGCAGAACGGGCTGCTCACCCGATGGCGAGCAGCAGGGTGCTCTAGAAATGCAACTCTGATGTCCTGATTAATCCCTTCCAGCCCTTTCTGTCATCACACCGATACTTACGCAGCCTAAATAAAAGCCATGAAAACCCAGAGAACCTTCCTAGAGAAACTAAAATACAAACAGCAGCAGGGCACCCTCAGATCACCCCTCCTGATCAGAAGGGTGGCTGAGAGGAGTTCACCCTCTAAAGCCCCTGGGGAGAGAAAGTTCTCTCCTCTTCATACCAAGAGCCTTTTCTTTGCATCACCACAGGCCCAGCCCATGGCTGCTCGGTGCCATTTAGCAGAGCATCGTGCCACAGAAATACAGAGGTGTACAGAGGTGATGGTTTTACCTGAATTCTGCACTGCGGGCATGTCCGACTCGGTGCTGTGTCAAACCACTGGGTGAGACTGAGAAAGGAAAATATACGGTTAATTCTTAAAAGTCCAGAAGCACCACTCCTAGGGCCACCCCCCCAGCTCACCAGGAGAAAGCAGGATGCGACTCCTTTTTACAAACTAAAAACAGAAACGCAAACATTTAGTCCAGAGGTGCAGCTAACGGGAACACCGTGTTCCAGCAGGCGCACTCTACCTTCGCCTCCGAGACAATTCCCAGCTGAATTTAGCGTGCGAGCTTATCTTTACCAGGGCAGAGTTTTTAGAGAGCTCAGATCTCCCTGGGAGAAAGCCTTTGAACAACTGTAGCTTTGCAGGAGCGAACGGATCCACACGCAGAGCGGCACAAGAGCTGCTATATCAGGATACGACAGCCGAGAGATCCCCAGTTTGGTCAGCTCCAAAGGGTGCCACTGACACCGAACGCGTGGCTGCGGAGCGAGGGAGACTGGGCCGGTCTCTGCTCCGAGATGATGAATGCAAACCTGTCAGGCTCCCCAGGAGAGCCACTAATGCATTTTGCAACCAAGCCATCACGTCACACTCAGAAGAGTTTATTTTTGGAGCGGGATAACAATCTGGAGCTGGCAGGTTACCTTTGGAAGCACTCCCTCCTCCGTTGGTTGTTAGAGGAGAGCGAGCCTAAGCTGTGCCACTGGTTAAGTGACCGTCACACCTGCGAGTGACAGTCCTTCTCCAAGTTAGTTAGCCAAGGAGAAAAGCAAATGCCTGCTCCCTCCTTCCCCCCCAGAATTAATTTCCTCAGAGGAACCATTTCCTTCCAACACAAACACTTGCAGAACAGTTCCAGCAGAAGCATGAAATTGCCTGGGAAGCTTCACTCATAATCTAACACCACTCCTTCCAGATAAACACCCTGTGTAGGAGCAATCTGCTGGCACCAGTCCTTCTGGAGAAGGAAGGCCACAGGCAGAGGAGCCACAAGGCAGCCCAGGCTCCTGCAGCAGCGCTGTGAGCTCCTTTAATTCCCCTACAAAGCAGAATCGCTGCCGTTATGGGTGACAAAACGGGACGAAGCAGTCCCCTCCGCAACCGAGCCCGGGCAGGGGGGTACGGCCGGTGCCAGCAGAAGGCCCAAAGCCCCCTCAGGGGAGAAGCCGGCTCTCCGGTGGAAGGGGTAGCCGTGCGGGACGGCTGCTGCCGCCGGCCACCAGCTCGCCGCGGCCGGGGGAACCCGCAGCGTTACGAAGGGGCCGCCGGTCCCTCCCGGAGCACCCACCCCTCTCTCCCCCCGGCAACGGCGGGTAGGCCGCTCACCAGGAGTAGTGGAAGGTGTGCCCGCAGGGCACGGCCGCCACGTCCCGCTCGTTGTCGAAGAAGTCGGAGCAGATGGTGCAGTGGGCGCGGATGGGCATGGCGGGGGTCGGGGGGGGGGGGTCGGCGGGGGCCGGGGCCCCCGGTAGCGGAGAGGCGGCGGCGCGGCCCTGCGCGATTCAAATCCGGCCGCGCGCTCGCCGCTTCCGGCCCGGCCCGGAAGTGACCTCACGGGGCAGAGCGCAGGCACGGCGGCCCGGGGGCCACGGACGGGGGCGGGGCCTGAGAAGGGGCGGGGCCTCGCTCCCCCTCCCCCGGGTCCTCCTGCCCGCCGGCCCGGGTGCCCTGAAGCCTAACGACGGCGGCCGCACCGTGAAGCTTCTTCCCGGGGTTCGGCCGGGACGAGCTGCCGGCGCGGGGCCGGGGCGGGGGGGGCGCCGCTGCCCGTACTGTAATGTCGTCCCCCCCCCAGCCCGCCTCCCTCCGCCTCGGCCGCCACAGAGAGACAGGGCAGGCGGCGCTGGTGCTGTCTCAGTTTGTCCTCAGCGGGGTCTTTATTTGCCAGAGATACAGCGTGGGGGGGTGAGGTCGGGGGGGCACATGGGGCACCGGCGACAGCCGCAGGCAGAGCCGGCCCTGCAGGCATGCAGCTGCGAGGGTCTTAAATGCTGCAGGTCGTTCATCACACGAATCGGAGTTGTTTTCTTGTTGGTTTCTACTTTGTATTTGACCACTGGAGGGCTGCAAAGAGCATTTTTGGATAACGGTAGCTACAATTTGCCAATATTTAGTGTTTT
>QJSC01015323.1:136478-153963 GCA_003697955.1 Calidris pygmaea | reverse complement strand
GTGGAGGTCCTGCTGGGGGTGCTGCGGCGGGGAGGCGGGGGGACCCCCCCGGTCCCCGGTTTGGTGGAGCTGGCCCTCCGCGGCGTGGTGGCCGTGGTCCACGTCTTGCACGGCAGCAGCCCCGGCACCGGCCCCGTGCCTTTGCGTGTCCTCCTGGATGGTTACTTCAGGGTGCTCAATTCGGACCTGCCCGTGGCTTCCTTGGCGCCGGAGGCGGCCGGTGGCCTCATCGCTCTCCGTGTCCTCATGCTGGGTAGGTTGGTTGAGGGACGTGGGATGGGTGCGGGGACGTGGGATGGGTGCTGAGCCGTCTCCACCTCCTCGTAGATGCCATCCCGGCCATGCTGAGCTGTGAGGACCGGCCGGTCCTCCAAGCCGTCTTTCTCAGCAACAACTGCTTCGAGCACATCATCCGGCTCCTCCAAAACAGCAAGGTACCGAGGTGGCCACGTTGGTGTCCCTCACCTTGGTGACACCAGGGTTGGGCACCCTCATCTCCATCCTCACCCTTCCCGACTCTAAATGATGCCGGGAGAGTGTGGCTGCATCCAGCAGCATCCATGGGTTGGGGACCTTCCATAACCCCCTTCCCTCTTCTCCCCACCCCACACTGGGTGACATTCTCTCGGGCTGATGCCCACCCCGTGTCCCACAGCTCTACCTCGGCAGCTCACGGCAGATGGGTGAAGCCCAGCACGAAGTCCCCACACAGCCATCAGATGGGGACAGGCTCCAGCAGGTATTGTGTGGGGCCACCCCATAATGAAACCACCAGGCATGGTGGATTGTGTCCCCCCAGCCCCATGGCTCAGCAAACCCACCACCTCCGTGTCTCCACAGGCCTTTGACAGCAGCTCCGACGCCATCGCAGTCCACGCCATCGGGGTGCTCACTGCCATCATGAGCAACTCGCCTTCAGCCAAGGTGGGCAGTGGACCGAGGTGGGGGGGACACCCCAAAAATGGTTGGGTTTGGGGATTTTCGTGCTGTGAGGTGAAAGCAGCGTGTGGTGGGGCTCGGTGCAGGGTCCCACGTGCCCGGGTGCTTGCAGGAGGTGTTCAAGGAACGCATCGGCTACGCCCACCTCTACGAGGTCTTGAGGAGCCAGGGCCAGCCCACCCAACGCCTGCTCCAGGAGCTCCTCAACATGGTGAGCATGTCCACTTCCCCTCCACGCCAAGCAAAGCTCTAGGTGCTGGCGGTTCATGGTGGAACTCAGCCCCCAGCAGCCCCCCAGTAGCCCCCCAGTCCTCTCCACCCTGCTAGTTTCCCATCGGCTTCCTCCTGAGGGGTTCTGGGGCCATCTTTAGCTTGGAGTCATGCTGAGCTTTGGGGAGATTTGAGCCCTTTCTGATATGGTACTGCTGGATGTGCCAACATCTCCAAAATGCTTGATGCACGAGGGTGTCCAGAATGTTTGATGCGCGAGGGTCTCCAAAATGCTTGATGCATGAGGTTCACCAAGGTGCTTGATGCATGAGCGTCTCCAATATGGTTGATGCATGGGGGTCTTCAAGACTTTTAATGCATGAAGGGTCTCCAAGACTCTTGATCCATGGGAGTCTGCAAGGGGCTTGATGCATGGTGGCTCCAAAACCCTTGATGCACGGAGATCTCTGAGATGCTTGATGCCTGAGGGTCTCCAAGACTTTAGATGCATAGGGTTCTCCAAGACACTTGATGCACAAGAATCTCTGATAGGCTTGATCCATGGGAGTCTCCAAAACGCTCGTTGCACAGGGTCTCTACCACCAGTCCGGGGTGACCAAGGGGAGGATCTGTCCTTCTCCACGGGGGTCAGGCTTTCACCAACCGACTCTTGTGTTTCGGCAGGCAGTGGAAGGCGACCACAGCTCCTTCCCGGTGCGCCCCATTCGCAACGAGCAGCCCCTGCTCATCCTCTTGGCCTGGTTGCCGGCGTTGGCCTGCCGGGACCTGCAGGTCTTCCTCTCGGGCCAGCTCCGGCGGCTCTGCGAAGCCTCCTTGCCCAGCCGCCTCACCTGCGTCAAGGCGGGCATGGTGGGCTGCCTGTTGGGTGCCTTGGCCACCGAACCGGCGCTGCCGGCTGCCTGCTCGGAAAATTTACTGGAGCTGCTGAGGGCCTTGGGCAGCCTCTCCATCCGTCCCGGGGAGCTACGGCAGCTTCTGAGGTTGTTGCGGCGCGAACGGGGTCGGGGACCTCATCCCTACGCAGCCCCCGTCATCCGGGCACTCTCGGGGATGGCGCGGGTGGAAGGACCCCCCCGGGCGTTGCAGTGCTTCGACCTGACGCCCGGCATGGCGGGGATCATGGTGCCCGCCGTCCAGAAGTGGCCCGGTGGTGCCTTCGCCTTCCACGCCTGGTTGTGCCTGAGCGAGGAGGAGCCCGAGCCACTGGTGAGGCCGAAGAGGAGGCAACTCTACAGGTGATGCTCGGTTGGAGGGACCTTGGCGGGGGGGGACTATGGTGAGGAAGAGGAGGGGCAGCACCACCGTCTTCACCGTGGTTCTCCTCCACCAGCTTCTTCACGGCTGGTGGGACAGGCTTTGAGGCGTTCTTCACCGCTGGTGGGGTGTTGGTGGTGGCCGTCTGCACCAAGAAGGACTACATGACGGTGGCATTGCCGGAGTTTGCCTTCAACGACTCAGCTTGGGTGAGTGTCATCCCCACCCCTGTCCCCATCCCCGTCGTGGGGGTGCAACGAGGACACCAGGACACCTGACACCTCCTCTCTGTCCCCCCCCAGCACTGCGTTGACATTGTCCACGTTGCCGGCCGCCGGCCCTTTGGCCAGAACATCGTCAGCATCTACGCTGATGGGCACCTGCGGAAGACGGCGCAGCTCCGCTTCCCCTCCCTCCACGAGGTGGGGGACCCTCCCCGTCACCCACCCCGTCCCCTCCCCATGGCATGGGGCTGGGAGGCCAAGCACATCTCCTTCTCCCTTCCAGTCCTTCACCTCCTGTTGCATCGGCTCTGCGGGCCACCGGACCACCACCACCACTGCCACCACCACCAGCCACCCACCAGCACCCCACGGGCCGGAGCTGGTCTTCACCCCACGCCCCACACTCGGACGCTCCCAGTCTGTCCCCGCTGCTCTGGGCCCCCACGCCTGGACCCCCAGTCAGCCCCCCACCGAGGGGGTGGTGGCCACCACAGCAGCTGGAAGCCAGGACACCGAGTGGGGCAGCCCTACCTCCCTGGAGGGTCACCTGGGCTCCGTGGCCATCTTCTGTGAGGCTCTTCAGCAAGCCCAGGTCAAGGCGCTCTTCTGCGCGGGTACGTCAGGGTGGGACACAGGGGACATCCACAGGGGTGCTGGTGGCAACTGGGGTCTCCTCCACCGTGGCCCAGCTGACCCCAATCATTTTCCTCCAGGACCAAACGTCACATCACCATTTACACTGGAAGGTGACCTGGTGGAGCTCAGCAGCAAGCTCTTGCTGTACTACACCCCACAGGTGAGGAGAGCCACCCCTCTGGAGATGGGGACGGTGCTGGTAGTCCCTCTGCCGTAGGTGACATCTCCAGGAGCATGAGGATACTCCCATGATGCTCTTTTCTAGGCCTGCAGGAACAACATCTGCCTGGACCTCTCTCCCAGCCATGGCTTGGACGGCAGGCTGACAGGGCACAAGGTGGTCAACTGGGACATCAAGGTACGCTAGTCACAGCATGGCTTGTCCTGGTCCATCGCCCCCATGGCGTGGAGGTTGCTGGGTCCCTCCTGGGGTATGGAGCAGGGGCAGGACCCCCAAGGAGTGTTGGATGGCCATGGTGGTTCCCCTGGACCCTACAGGGACTCTGCTGCATGGTATTGGGTCCACCAAGGACCTGCATGTCCCATAGGTCCTCAGTGTCCAGGGTGGGTACCATGGGTGATGCAGGAGAATGGGTGCTTTTTGGGGACCTGTTTTAGGTTTATGCTGTGGGTCAGGGCACACCCCGACCTTTGCAAGCCACAGGGCCTGGTTCTTCCCAGTTTGGGCTAAGCCCATGAGCAGGCAGGATGGACCTCCTCCTCCACGCTGCTGCCATCACGCAGCACCCAGCAAAGCCTCTGGCCTCCTTCTGGCAGGACGTGGTCAACTGCGTGGGTGGGATGGGTGTCCTGTTGCCCCTGCTCGAGCAAGTGGTGTCCAAGAAGGAAGAACCTGAGGATGAACAGGAGACCAACGACCTGGTGGGACCAGAGCTGACATCCTCCAGGAATGCCCAGGGCATGCTCATCCCGCTGGGCAAGTCTTCAGGTGAGGGCCTCGGGAGACATGGAGGTAACCCCACTTCCACATGGAGCGGGTGGTGTCTACCATGGGAGAGGTCTTGCCTGGGGCACCAAGAGTTATGGGGTAATGGAGAAACCGTTGACATCTTATAATGTTGTGATGACCCAATTAGTCATAAACAAGCAGTTCTGGGAAGATGAGGGTGTCTCTCTGGGCTTACCTCCAGCTGGCCTTTGCATGGAGCCTCTGGTGTCTTATAGTAGGGTTGGGTTCACACAGGAGCCTTCTCCTGATGGTGAAATGAGCTTTCTCCGGATTCCCAGCTGCTTATTTCCAAGAAGCTCACAGCAACGGAAGTTTCCACTCACTTAAATTTGGGGGAAATAGAGGAACGGGCTGAAAAATTTGCAGAGAACTTTTATGGTGGGGTCTCCAGGATGCCCCTTGCAGGCAGCGCTGTAGGAAGGCGTTTGGGTGGGCACAGGGCTCACAGCTACTGGTGGGGCTCTGCCCTGTGCCTTGCAGAGAGCAGGCTGGAGAGGAACAGCGTGGCCGCCTTCCTGCTGCTGGTGAAGAACTTCATCCAGAACCATCCAGTGAACCAGGAGAGCCTGGTGCAGTGCCACGGGCCTGCCATCATCGGGGCGCTGCTGCAGAAGGTTGGGGAGGCTACCAAAGGTTCCATCCCACGGCCCCCAGGGCCGTTCCCCAAGGGGGACGCTGGGGCTGCAAGTCTCCCCTCTCACCCATGGCAGGTCTCCGGTCCGCTGCTGGACATGAGCACCTTGATGGCCTCGCAGATCCTCATGGAGCAGATGGCCTCAGAGGGCAGCGGGCTCCTGCTGCACCTCCTCTACCAGCATCTCCTCTTTGACTTCCGCATCTGGAGCAACAGCGACTTCGCCGTCCGCTTAGGTGGGAACTGGAGGTGCCTGGGGGTCTTCTCCATCCCAACCGGCCTCCCTGGCTACTCACACCTTCTCCCTGCAGGTCACATCCAGTACCTGGCCAACGTCATCAAGGACCACAAGCAGCGCATCCGCAAGAAGTACGGGGTGCAGTACCTCCTCGACTCCATCCGGACGTACTACGGGTGAGCTGCCACTTGTAGCCTGGACCCCCAAAGGCTGAGGTGGTGGTGGGCTTCACCCCTCAGAGCTGTGGTTTGGGGTAGACACCCTTTTCTTGAGGCAATATCTGTCCCCCCCCCGCCCCCTGCAAGCACCTCGTGGGATAATCTCCTGGTGTGGGAGCATGGTGGTGGGTGCGTGACCTTCCACTCCCCATGGCAATGTCCATGGCACTGGGGGTGCTCGCACCCTGCAGAGATTCAAATGCCATTGGGGTGGACTTTTCCCCGTGGGCAGGGCTGGCCAGAAGGGATGTCCACACCAGGCTGCCCTGAAGCTCCTCGGGCTCAGTGGTGGGATTTGGGATCATGCTGTCAACGGGTGACAAGGGGCAGGAGGGTGGTTGTGCGCATCCCCAAAGAGAATGCCCATGCGTGTCTGTCCATCAGCACCTCCAGGGAGAAGACCACGGCCACCGACGACATCAAGACAGTGCAGACATCCCTTTTCAGTCTGGTGAAGGACTTCTTCTGCAGGAGTTTCTCTGGGGAGGAGATGCAGAGCTTGCTGAGCTATGTGGCTGGGGCACAGGATGAGCAACAGGTATGGCACCAAGCCACCCGTTGGCCACCAAACACCTCGGTGCGCCATGGGCTGGCCCAGCAGTGGGTGGGGAGAAGCTGCTGAGGTCCTGGTGGGGCAGGTGGAGGGCAGTGGACAACTGGTCCTGTGTCCTGCAGGTCTGCGGGGCGCTGGAGGTGATCCACAGCCTGCTGAAGGGCTCACCTGCCCAGGAGCAGCTCTTTGCCTTCCTCTTTGAGCCAGGCCATGTAGAGGTCCTCTTCTCACTGCTGGTGCAGAAGAAGTTCTCAGATGAAGTGCGGGAGAGGGTCTTCAAGGTAAGATGGGTCCCCAGCGCCAACCTCTTGCCATCCCCAGCACCCAGGGGTTTTACCGCAGCGGGGTGGCCACCTCTCTCCATCTCACCAGATCCTCTACAAAATGCTGAAGTATGAGAAGGTTCCTGAGCGCAGCAAGAACCGCTTGAAGCTGAAGGACATCGGGTACCAGGGGCTCATCGCCTGCCTCAGTGACATCCCCGGCTCCATGCTGCTCTTCCGCTGCCTCTCGGAGCAGGTCCTCGGGGCAGGTACCATGTGCCCTGCAGAAACCATGCTGGCCCTGGCCACCCCTCCCAAACACATGCCATGGGGTCATCACTGGTGGCTTCCCACGAGGCTCAGCTTGGTCTTGGGGATCTTTGGTGGCTGGGGATCTTTGGTGACTTTTTGGGAACAGAAGGACCTCTCCTACCACCATGCTTTCTCTTTCTTGTCCATAGACCCTCCCAACTACAAGGACCTGGTGGCCGTGGTTTACCTGTCCCACCGGGCTGAGCTGACCGTCCGACTTGATATCTGCCGCAAGGTGAGCAGGGCTGTGGGTGCAAGGAGCTGTGACCGGGTTGTCTCCCTGGGCACCTGCCCATGGCCAAATGTGGGGGCCATGAGGATGGTGGTGGGCCAACATGGAGGTGGTGCAGCCTGAGCACCCCATGATGATTATGGAGGACCTGGGGTGCTCAGAACCAACCTTGGAGGGGCCAACCTCCCAAAAGACTACCAGGAGTTGAGGCAATGTCATCAGATCTCCCTCCTCACTTTCTTTTGCAGCTCTTCCACTTGATCTACGCGCAGCAGGACATGGTGAAGCAACTGGCCAGGTTGGCTGGTTGGCAGGACACGCTCACCAAGCTCTACGTCAAAGAGTCCTACGAGTCCCGCCAGCACAGCCTGAGCTTCACAGGCAACGGGGGCTGCCTGGAGCTCCTCAACCTCTCAGACCCACCTGGCAAAGAGGGGGCGAGCCCACCACCGGCCGAGCTGCAAGAGCTGGATGTCTTCCTGCCACTGGGCTATGAGGCCTCGGATCAGGAACTCTCCGAGGGCTTCTCTGACCACTCCATCTCTCCGAGTGGCCACACCAAGTCCTTTCACTCCTACAACTTCAAGTCTTTTGATTCCTCCGACCGAGCCAGCCGCTCATCCTCTAACCCTGGTGATGGACCTCCTTTCGATGGTGTCTACCACCCGCTCTCGCCTTTCTCCACCTCACCCTTCGATCTGGGGCTTGACCTGGCCAGCACCAGCTCCATCGCCACAGCAGAGAGTGGCACGCAGACCCCTGCCAGCGGCCCCGACACCCCCTCACCCCTGGAGAGCTTCAAGCCCTTCCCAGGAATGCGAGCACGGAAGAGCTCCAGCCTCTCCAACGTCCTGGATGAGAGCAGCTACCAGGACGCGCTGCCCAGCGACAACGTTTCCAACACCAGCAACCCCCAGGTGAGCCCCAAACTATCGTGCCCACCACCCTGGGCTGTGCTGGACACTGGACCTCTCACCCTTCCTCCCCGTTGGCAGCAAACACCCGAGGAGGAGCTCTGCAACCTCTTGACCAACATCGTCTTCTCGGTGACCTGGCGCGGGGTGGAGGGCTGGGACGACGCGGCGTGGAGGGAACGCGGGCAGGTCTTCTCCGTCCTCACCAAGCTGGGGACAGCATGTGAGCTGGTGCGGCCCCCCGATGAGATCAAGCGCAGGTGAGTCCTGGAGTGGGGGCCGGTGGGGTGAACCCCAAGGGAGGACCACCCTATGGAACCTCCTGGTCTCCCACAGCCTGTTGGAGATGATGCTGGAGTCAGCGCTGACCGACCTGAAGGAGTCGGGGCCGTCCACCTTGCCAGGTCTCACCCACAACGCCCTCAAGCTGCTGCGGCTGCTCCAGGACTTCTTGTTCTCCGAGGGACACAACAACCAAGCCCTGTGGAGCGAGAAGGTGGGTGGGCACCAGCAGGGGGTCCTGATCCCAAACCCCAGCTCTGAACCCTCAGTGCCCCTGATGTTAACCCTAACCCTGCCCTTGCCTGCAGCCCTTGGACCTCACCTAACCCCAATGCTAATCCTACACCCTGACCATAAACCTATGTCAAAACCCCAACTATAACCCCCAAGACCTAATTACTTTCTCATTAGGGTTATGAGTTGGGGCTCCTCCCCTGTCCCTAAACCCTGATCCTGACCCCTACCCATAACCTGAATCCATGTGAAACCAAGCCAAGGGTCTTTGGGTGGTGGGGACAGACCTGGTGGCTTTGAGCCCACCCAGCTGGAGAGGTGGTGGCCAGGTTGGGGGGGTGACTCACTGTGGTCCCCCCCCCCAGATCTACGAGGGGGTGAGCAGTCTGCTGGACAAGCTGGGCGTCTGGTACCACCTGGCCAACGGCACCTCCGACCTCAAGGAGATGGCCCAGACTGGTCTACGCATCCTCGTGGGCTACATCATGCTGCAGGACCCCCAGGTGGGTCACCCTTTCCTGGGGCTCGAGGTGAGACCCTCCTCAAGCCCTTGGGGCAAGGCAGGTGGCCCCATCTGATGTCCCCTGTCCCCCACCAGCTGCACTCGCTGGCGTACGTGAAGCTCCACAGCCTGCTGCAGACCTCCTCAGCCCCCAAAAAGGATGAGGCTTGCTACCTGCTGGGCAAACTGGAGACCCCGTTGCGACGCTCGTTGGAAGCCAAGTCGGAGACCTTCTCCTGGTTGGTGCCCATCGTCCGGACGCTGATGGACCAGTGCTATGAGACCCTGCAGCTGCAGCTCTTCCTGCCCTCACTGCCCCCCACCAATGGCAGCCCCACCTTCTACGAGGACTTCCAGCTCTTCTGTACCACCCCGGAGTGGAGGGGCTTCATCGAGAAGCACGTGGGTGCTGTGGGGAATGGGGTGGCATTACTGTTGAGGGAACACCTGCCCAGGTTTAGAATCGTAGAGTGACAGAATGTTTTGGGTTGGAAGGGACCTTAAAGACCATCCAATTCCACCTTCTTCCCTGGGCAGGGACACCTCCCACCAGACCAGGTTGCTCCAAGCCCCATCCAACCTGCCCTTGAACCCCTCCAGGGATGGGGCAGCCACAGCTTCTCTGGGCGACCTGTTAGAGATGGGACTGTGCTCTGGCAGGTCCTCCTGTCACCACCAGGTTGGGACAACCTGCAGGGGTGACCTCCAGGGCAGGGGACTCTTATAGCCTGGATGGTGGTTGGTGGGTGCCAAGCCCTGCAAACACCTCCCCTCTCATCCCGGTTCTCTCGGTAGGTGCAGCCCACCATGGCCCAGTTTGAGATGGACACCTTTGCCAAGAGCCATGACCACATGTCCAATTTCTGGAACGCCTGCTATGATGCCATGATGAGCAGCTCCCAGCGGCGGGAGCAGGAGAAGGCGGCCAGCCGCAAGATGTTCCAGGTACTGCCTGCTCCTAGGATGGGGACGTCACCCTGGGGATATGCTCCTCATCCTGAAGACATGCTTCTCACCCCAAGGATGTGCTCCTCGCTCTGGGCATGTCATTCTAGGGACGTGCTTCTCTCCCTGGGGATATTAATCCTGGGGATGTGCTGCTCATCATGGGGATGTCATCCTGGGGACATCCTCCTCATCTTGAGGACATCATTCTGGGGACATGCTCCTCATCCCAGGGATGCCCTCCTCGCCCTGGGTACATGCTCTTCACCCCAGGGACATCACCCAGGGGCATCATCCTGAGGATGTGCTCCTTACCCCTAGGATGTCGTCCCGGGGACTTGCTTCTTGCCCCAGGGACATATTCCTCACCCTGGAGACATTAATCCTGGGGATGTGCTCTTCATCCCGGGGATGTCATCCTGGGGACCTACTCCTTAACCTGGGGACATTGCCCTCAGGAAGTGCTCCTCATCCTGGGGACATTTTTTTGGGGACATGCTCCTCATCCTAGGAACATCATCCTGGGGGGATGTGCTCCTCACCCATGAACGTCTCCCCGGAGACGTTCCTCTTGCTTGGGGGATGTCACCTCATGGACATGCTGCTCACCTCGGGGATGTCCCCAAGCCCCAGCCCTGCTGTCACCTCATTCTCCTGCTCCCTTGGCAGGAGCTGGTGCTGGAGCCGGCGGCAAAGCGCTCCAAGGCAGAGAACGCCCGCCACACCAACGTGCACAAGCAGGCCAACAACCACCACGGCACCGTGCTGAAGCAGTGGCGGTCCCTCTGCCGCCTCCTCACCTCGCCCCGCTCCGCCTGGGCCGACCGGTGAGTCCCCCCTACCTCGGTCCCTAAGGAGGGGTGGCAAAACTGGGGGTCCCTGGGGTGCCTCACCACCTCCTGCCCCCCAGGAACCCACCGGAGGTTCGCTGGAAGCTGTCGAGCGCCGAGACCTACTCCCGGATGAGGCTGAAGTTGGTGCCCAACCTGAATTTTGACCAACACTTGGAGGCCAGCGCCCTACGGGACAACTTGGGTGAGACTGATGGGAGGGGGGCGCCCAGGAGTCCCCCCCATGGTGGTGCCACCCAGGGAGGTGCTACTGGTTGGATGCACCTGGTGGAGTTGAGCTGGGAGCTGTCATGGACCCCAATGGAGTTGGGGGGGTGGGATGGGGACCCTTCACAAGACTTGTCCCACGGGTGTGGGGGGTCAGGGAGGGGCTCTTGATCCCCTCCTCATTTCAGGAGCTGACCACCTCCACAACCCCGCTGAGTCCCTCCCACTCGCCATGGCCAAGGAGGCCAAGGTGAGCGAGCTGGAGGACGACCAACTGGCCGAGGAGGACCTCCCTGTCCTGGATAATCAGTGAGTGTCCCCATCCCCTCCCATGGCGCTGACTTACCCAAGCTGGGGGTGTCACTGGGGTCTTCTCACCCCCGGTGTCACGCAGGGCTGAGCCCAAGGAGCAGAACCAGCGGGAGAAGCTGGTGGTCTCAGAGGACTGTGAACTCATCACAACAGTGGCCGTTGTCCCCGGCCGCCTGGAGGTGACAACCCAGCATGTCTACTTCTACGATGGCAGCAGTGAGAAGGAGGAGACGGAGGGAGGTAATGGCATGTGCTCCTTGCGGGGGTGTCCCTGCAGCAAGGTGGGGTGAGGAACCCCACCATCCCATCTCCTCCAGAAGTCCATCGTGCCGGGTGCTGGTCATTTTGGGGGTGGGCTCCTCCCAGCCCCAGGGTGGTGCTGGCCCCCATCCCTGCCTTGGGAATTGGGGGGGCCCTGGGTGGACGGTGATGTCCACGGGGCTTTTTCTCATCTCGGCAGGGATCGGCTACGACTTCAAGCGCCCCTTGTCCCACCTGCGCGAGGTCCACCTGCGCCGCTACAACCTGCGCCGCTCCGCGCTCGAGCTCTTCTTCATCGACCAGGCCAACTACTTCCTCAACTTCAAAAAAAAGGTGGTGGCACCCTTTCTTCCCCCCACCAAGAACCCCCCAGGGGCCATGGCACTGCCAAGGTTCTGGCCAATCCACGTCCTCCCCTCTGTTCCCCTAGGTGAGGAACAAGGTCTACTCCTGCATCCTCGGCCTGCGTCCCCCGAGCCAGATCTACTTCGGCAGCCGGTCGCCCCAGGAGCTGCTGAAAGCCTCGGGGCTCACCCAGGTACCAACCCCCCTTTGCCCACCCCCACCCCATATCTCCCATTCCCACATGGCAAAGGGGAGGGTGCCAGCATGGGATGGGGATGGCCATGGGACTGGGGATGGCCATGGGTTGGAGATGACTGTGGGACCAGTAATGACCATGGGATGGGGATGGCCATGGGTTGGAGATGACTGTGGGACCAGTAACGACCATGGGATGGGGATGGCCATGGGTTGGAGATGACTGTGGGACCAGTAACGACCATGGGATGGGGATGGCCATGGGTTGGAGATAACTGTGGGACCGAGGATGGCATGGGATGAAGATGGCCGTGGGACCAGGGATGGCCGTGGGACTGGGGATGGCCAGGGGTTGGAGATGACTGTGGGACCAGTAATGGCCATGAAACTGGGGGTGGCCATGGATTGGAGATGACTGTGGGACCAGTGGTGACTGTGGGATGGGGATGGCTCTGGGACCCAAGAGGGCGATGGGGACAGCCATGGGACCAGGGATGGGGACAACTGTGGGCCTAAGGATGGCTGTGGGTACCAGGGATGGTCTGGGACCAGGAATGACCATGGGACGGGCACAGCCATGGGGTGGGGGTGTCTGTGTCCCCCCCCCCGAGTCCATCTCAGCCACCCTCCCTTCGCTCCAGAAATGGGTCCTGCGGGAGATCTCCAACTTCGAGTACCTCATGCAGCTAAACACGATCGCGGGGCGCACCTACAACGACCTCTCCCAGTACCCTGTGGTGAGCCCCACGTCCCCCCCCACCATCTCCCCAGCGAGCCTGGGACCCCCCCCCCCCTAATCCTCACCCACCTCCCACCCCCACCCAGTTCCCCTGGATCCTGCGGGATTACGTCTCGGAGACCCTCGACCTCACCAACCCAGCCGTGTTTCGGGACTTGTCCAAGCCCATCGGGGTGGCCAACGAGCGGCACGCCCGGGACGTGAAGGAGAAGTGAGTGTCCCCCGAAAATGAGGGACACGGGGGGATGTGGGGTGGGGGGGGAGATCCTGACTGGCTTCTGGTGGACACCGTCCTACCTCACCTCTAGGTACGAGAGCTTCGAGGACCCCACGGGCACCGTGGACAAGTTCCACTACGGCACCCACTACTCCAACGCGGCGGGCGTCATGCACTACCTGATCCGCACTGAGCCCTTCACCACCCTCCACATCCAGCTGCAGAGCGGCAGGTTGGGTCCCCCCCAGCGGGTAGAGCCCGGGGAGGAGGAAGGGGACATCGAGGGGGACCAGTGGGCTCCAACCGGGGTGTCCTGTGCCACCAGGTTCGACTGCTCAGACCGACAGTTCCACTCGGTGCCGGCGGCGTGGCAAGCCCGCATGGAGAACCCCGTGGACGTCAAGGAGCTCATCCCGGAGTTCTTCTACTTCCCTGAGTTCTTGGAGAACCAGAACGGTAAGGGGCACCACCCATCATGCCCACCATGGGGACAGCACCCATGGGAGCGTGGCGGGGGTTGGTGTCCCAAACCCCTTGCCTGCTCCTGCCTGCAGGCTTCGACCTGGGCTGCCTGCAGCTCTCCAACGAGAAGGTGGGCGACGTGGTGCTGCCCCGGTGGGCACGTTCTCGTGAGGACTTCATCTACCAGCACCGCAAAGCCCTGGTGAGATGGTGGAGCCTATCCCAACGTCACCTCCGTTCCCACCCCTTGTGGGGGCCGTTATGGGTGGGTGGGGGGACATTCCTGACCCACCCTGATTGCTCCATCCTTGGCCAGGAGTCAGAATATGTCTCAGCCCACCTCCACGAGTGGATCGACCTCATTTTTGGGTACAAGCAACGAGGCCCGGCCGCCGTGGAGGCCCTCAACGTCTTCTACTACTGCACTTACGAGGGTGAGCCGTGGGGCAGGGAGGCGGGGAGGAGGACACACCTGCCAGGTGGCCCCCCATGACCGTCTCCATCCTCAGGGGCCGTGGACCTGGACGCCATCGCTGATGAGACGCAGAGGAAGGCTCTGGAGGGCATCATCAGCAACTTTGGGCAGACGCCCTGCCAGCTGCTTAAGGTAGCTCACGCCCTCACCCCCCAAAAAATAGCCCCTTTCAGGGGGGACACCCCACTTCTCATGGGTTCCCTCACCCCCCCCAGGAACCCCATCCTGCCCGGCTGTCAGCAGAAAGTGCTGCCCAGAGGCTGGCCCGCCTCGACACCCGCTCGCCCAACGTCTTCGAGAACCTGGACCAGCTCAAGTCCTTCTTTGTGGAGGTGAGGACAACCCCGGGAGGGTCCTTGACCAGGATTGGGAGGGATGGTGGTGGTCAGGAGGGTGCCCACTGGATGTTGTGTCCCCACAGGGCATCAGCGATGGCGTGGCCCTGGTGCAAGCCATGGTCCCCAAGAACCAGGCGCACTCCTTCATCACTCAGGGATCACCCGACGTCCTGGTGAGTGCAGGGAAACTGAGGCACGGGCACATGCTGCCAGCCCAGGAGGCCTCCAGTGGTGGGAACCGTGTCACCTCCATCTCCCTCTCTGCCCAGGTCACCGTGAGTGCCAACGGCTTGTTGGGGACCCATAATTGGTTACCCTACGACAAGAACATCTCCAACTACTTCAGCTTCACCAAAGACCCCACCGTTTCCAACGCAAAGTGAGTTGACTCCTGGTCCCCAGGGATGGTCCCCAAGGGTGCCACCGGCCCACCCATGGCTCTGCCACCTCTCCGTGTCCCTCCCCACCAGGACCCAGCGCTTCCTGCAGGGCCCTTTCGCCCCTGGCGCGGACCTCTGCTCCCGCACGCTGGCCGTGTCCCCCGATGGGAAGCTGCTCTTCAGCGGGGGACATTGGGACAACAGCCTCCGCGTCACCTCACTGGCCAAAGGGAAAGTTGTTGGGCACATCACCCGACACATAGGTAAGTCCTCCTCTGGTGGTGAAGGTCCGAAGATGCCTCGATGGGTTTCTAGGGCCATGGTGGGAGGCAGGAGATGTAGGAGTGGGCAGGGGACATCTCCCAGTGTCCCCCATCTTCTGGGCATGGTCCAGGCTCCACCGCAGAGCTGGGTTGAGGTGAGGGTTGGCAGCATCTCCACACCCCAAAGCCCATCTTGGTGCCATCCCACGGAGTCAGGGTGCTGACGGCGGTGGGACGGGACCAGCACCTCATGGTGTCCCTCTGGGTGTCACAGATGTTGTCACCTGCCTGGCGCTTGACCTCTGCGGCATCTACCTCATTTCTGGGTCCCGGGACACCACCTGCATGGTGTGGCAGGTCCTCCAGCAGGTAGGGTGTTGACCCTTACCCCACTCTTCAGCCAGGGGGACCTCTTGGTGGGGGGGCTACCACCAGGTCACTGAGGTCCCTGTGTCCCCAACGCCAGGGTGGCTTTTCCAGCGGCTTGGCTCCCAAACCAGTCCAGGTCCTGTACGGCCACGACGCCGAGGTGACATGCGTGGCCATCAGCACCGAGCTGGACATGGCGGTGTCGGGCTCCAAGGTGAGCTTGGGGTGGTGGGGTGGGTGATAGGGGGTGGGCAGTGCCACCACCATCACTCCACGTCCCCTCCTTTCCATAGGATGGCACCCTCATCATCCACACCATCCGCCGGGGACTCTTCATCCGGTCCTTACGGCCACCAGGCGAGAGCTCGCCACCCGCCGTCCTCTCCCACCTTGCCGTGGGGCCGGAGGGGCAGGTGGTCGCCCAGACGGCCGTAGGTCAACGAGCCTGCTTGAAGGTATGGGCCAGGTGTCCCCTTGTCCCCCCTCCCTCGTCACCGTCAAGTGTCCCCTTCCCCGTCTTTGCTCTGTCTTTCAGGACAGGTTTGCGCTGCACCTCTACTCGGTCAACGGGAAGCACCTCTCCTCCGTCCCGCTGGATGAGGAGGTGACGGCCATGTGCCTCACAGAGGACTTCGTGGTGCTGGGGACCATGCAGTGCGGGCTGGAGATCCGTGACCTCCAGAGGTGAGGGACACCACCCACCTTGTCCCACCCCTTTGAACCCTTTGGGGGATGTTCAAGGGGTCCCATCCCACCACTTGTCTTCTCACAGCCTCAGGATGGCCGTACCCCCTGTGCCCATGCGGGTGCCCGTCCACAGCGTGTCCGTCACCAAGGAGAAGAGTCACATCTTGGTGGGGTTGGAGGATGGCAAGCTCATCGTGGTGGGAGCTGGGCAGCCCGCTGAGGTGAGCATGGAGCCCCCACCCCATCCCAGGTGGTGGTGGAGCTGGGGAGGTGTCATGCCTTGGTGATCACTGGGTGCTGCTGGGCTGGGGACCTCTGCTTGTCCTCCTTGCTCTCCAGAGCAGAGGTGGGGTGGGATGGGGGAAATATGGGGAAGGGATATGGGAAAGGGAGGGGATGGAGATGGGGAAGGGGATGGAGGTGGAGATGGGGATGGAGATGGTGGAGGTGGAAATAGGGAAGGGGGTGGAGGTGGAGATGGAGGTGGAAATGGAAATGGGGAAGGGGGTGAAGATGGGGAAAGGGATGGAGGTGGAGAAGGTTGGGAAGGGGATGGCATTCAGAGAAGGGATTGGAATGGGGAAGAGGAAGAGGATGAGGATGAGTATGGCTGGAGAGAAAAGGATGGGGTTTGGAAGGTGCCGTGGATGATGATGGGAAAGGGGCTGAGGATGATGGATGTTTAGAAGGGGACCAGGGATGGAGAAGGGAATGAGGATGGGGATTTGGAAGGGGAGGGGGAAGCAAGTGGACGTTTGGAAGGAGATGGGGATCCGGGAAGAAGATGAGGATGGAGAGCTGGAAGGGGAGGGAGATGATGAAGAAGCGGATGGGGATTCAAAAGGGGATGAGGGTTTGGAAGGGGATGAGGAGTGGGAATGGAGAAGGGGATGAGGATGAAGAGCGAGATGAGGATGGGGATGGAGAGGCAGATGGCAATTTGGAATTGGGTAGGGATGGAGAAGAGGATGAAGACGGAGAATGGGGATGGAGAAGGGGATGAAGGTGGAGAAAGGGAATGGGGATCTGGAAGGGGATGGGGATGAAGGATGGAGATGAAGAAGGCAATTTGGAAGGAGATAGAGAAGAGGACGGGGATGAAGATGGAGAAGGGGATGGAGATCTGGAAGGGGATGGAGAAGAAGAGATGGGGAAGAAGATGGAGAAGGGGATGGGGATCTGGAAGGGGATGGGGGGGATGAAGGACGGAGATGGAGAAGGGGATGGAGATCTGGAAGGGGATGGAGAAGAGGACAGGGATGAAGATGGAGAAGGGGATAGAGATCTGGAAGGGGATGGAGAAGAACACGGGGATGAAGATGGAGAAGGGGATGGAGAAGAGGACGGGCATGAAGATGGAGAAGAGGATGGGGAAGAAGATGGGGAAGAAGATGGGGAAGAAGATGGCGAAGGGGATGAGGATGAGATAGAGAAGAGGACGGGCTTCGGGAAGTTGCTGAGGATTGGGAAAGGGATGCGGGATGGGTTGGAGACAGGGACATGGGGTTTTGGGGGGGGGGGGGTCCATCCTCACCCCCCTCAACCCCACCCCACCCCTGACCTCCCCCAGGTGCGTCCAGGCCAGTTCCACCGGCGGCTGTGGCGTTCCACGCGCCGCATCTCCCAGGTCTCGGCCGGGGAGACGGAGTACAACCCCCCCGAGGGCAAGTCCTAGGCTGCCCCCCACCACCCACCACCACCACCCACCCGGGGTGTCCCACACCCCCTGGGCCTGGAGAGATGGAGGGGTTGGGGGGGGGGGGGGACACGACAGGACCCCCCCCTTGAACCCCACACACCCCC
>QJSC01015323.1:70290-121111 GCA_003697955.1 Calidris pygmaea | reverse complement strand
AGAACGGGGCGTTTATTCCGAGGTCGGGCTGCGGGCGGCGTCGCTGGGGCGGTGGAGGAGGTGGAGGTGGGCACGGTGGTGGAGATGGTGGTGATGATGAAGACGGTGGCGAAGATGGTGGTAGAGATGGTGGAGATGGTGGTAGAGATGATAGAGATCGTGGTGGAGATGGTGGTGATGATGGAGATGGCGGTAGAGATGATGGTGGAGATGATGGAGCTGGCGGTAGAGATGGTGGAGATGATGGAGATGGTGGAGATGATGGAGATGGTGGTGGAGACGGTGGCGGAGATGATGGAGATGGTGGTGGAGACGGTGGTGGAGATGGTGGAAATGGTGGTGGTGGACATAGCGGTGGAGATGGTGATGGAGATGGTGGTGGACACGGTGACGGAAATGGTGGTGGACATAGTGGTGGTAGTGGACGTGGTGGTAGAGATGGTGGTGGTGGTGGTTACTCCAGCTCCGTGTCCTCTTTGGGTTTGTAGATGGCCCCGAATTTCTGCATGTATTTCTTGATGTATTCCTTCGTCTTGTGTTTGACGTTCTCGTTGCACTCCAGGTCCTCCGGGTTCTTGCAGTATTTCAGCTCCTTGTTCATGACTCCATGAGTCAGCTGCAGGGGTTGGGGGACGGAACACCCACCGTTATTCCCAGGATTCCCAGTCAGCCCAGTGTCGGGGATTCCCCAAGTTATTTTGCTGTTATTCCCCAAATATTCCCTATTATTCCCAAATATTGGCTATTAGTCCCCCAATACTGCTTATGATTCCCCAAATATTCCTCATTATTCCCAAATATTGACTAGTATTCCCCAAACATTGGCTAATATGCCCCAAATATTCCCTATTATTCCCAAATGTTGGCTAATACTCCCTAAATATTTGCTAATATTCCCAAATATTGGCTAATATTTCCCAAATATTTGCTATTATTCCCCAAATATTGGCTATTACTCCCCAATATTGCTCCCGATTCCCCAAATATTCCTTATTATTCCTAAATATTGGCTAATATTCCTCAAGTATTCCATAATATTCCCTATTATTCCCAAACATTGGCTATTATTCCCCAAATTCTTCCTAATATTCCCCAATATTGGCTATTATCCCCCAATACCGGTTGTTATCCCCCCGATGCTGCTCCTTTCCCTCCCTCGTTGCCCAGAGGAGCCGGCAGAGGGGCCGATGCCACCCCCTTGTCCCCCCCCCGGGGGGATGTCCCCACGGTGCTGTCACCTTTCGCGCCAGGTGTTTGAAGTCCTCGGTGGTGGTGATACGTCCCACCTTGCAGTCGGGCTTGCGGTAGGGGTTCAGGCACTGCACGATGAACTGTGACATCTGCGGGAGAGGACACCTGCATGTGGCCTTGTCCCCAAGCCCAGGGTGACGTGTCCCCAGGGTGGCATGTCCCCAAGGAACCCCCGCACCCAACTGGAGGTCTCCGTCCCAACGTCTTCCCATGGGATCCAACCCAGTGGCCACCTTGATGTCCCCAAGCCCATGGTGGTGTCCCACCCCAGTGTCACATCACCCGCGTGGGATGGTGAACCCCCCTCCACTGTCCACCTGGGACACGTCACCTGGGACGGTGACAACCCCCCCGGAGACTCACTTCTTTCCTGAACACCTCCTTGCTCTTCTTGGCCAACTCGCTGGACGTGTCCGCTTCCGCCGTCTTGGCCTTCTTGGAAGACTGGGAGAGAGGACAACCATGTCATCGGGGTGAGCGGGGCCCTGCCTGACCCCAGCCCATCCCTGTCCCCACCTTGGGGACAGCGCTCCAGCCACCCCACAGCCAGGTGGGCAGCACAAGCTTCCCAGTCCACTCATGGTGAGCTTCCCAGCCCATTCCCAGCTTGGTCCCAGTGCACTTCCCAGCCTGATGCCGGCATGCTCTCCATCCCAGTCCAAGCCATGCTTCCCAGCCACATCCCAGTAAGCTTCCCAGCCCAGTGCTGGTGCACTCCCCAGTCCAATCCTGGCAGTCCCAGTGAGCTTCCCAGCCCAATACTGGCATGCTCCTCACCCCAGTCCAGGCACGCTTCCCAGTCTGGTCCCAGTACGCTTCCCAGCCCATCACGGTGAGCTTCCCACCCCAATCCAGGCACACTTCCCAGTTTGGTCCCAATGATTTTCCCAGCCCAGTACTGGTACGCTCCCCAGTTTGATCCTGGCACACCTCCTGGCCCAGTCCCGGTGCGCTTCCCAGCCCAATTCCAGAGCATTTCCCAGTCTGATCCCAGCCCCATTCCGAAGCATTTCCCAGTCTGATCCCGGCCCAATTCTGGAGCGTCTCCCAGGTTGCTTCCAGCCCAATTCTGGAGCACTTCCCAGCCTGTTCCCAGCCCAATTCCGGAGCGATTCCCAGTTTTTATCGGAAGGATGAAGTGAATTTTATAGGAATTTCTGGCTGTTTCCCCAAGCACTAACGGGATTTCATTTGCCGTCCGTGTTAATGGAGCAGAAACTGCCTCCCCATGAGCACCCCTTCGCTGCCAGCTCCTCACCCACCTCCCGCGCCCCGGTTTTCCGGAGAAATTTGGATACCGTGGGTCATCCCGACTCAGATTTTAAAGAGGGAGAGAGCAAAAGGGGCTTGTTAAATAAAGGCTTGCAAAAGCCCAGGGAGATTTGCCACCTTCTGCTCTCCGGAGGCGGCGTCCCATTTCTTTGAATTAAAAAAAAATAAAAAATCCTATTTTTTTTTAAGTATCTCACACCGAAAAAAGCAGGAATTGTCCCATTTTTTTTCCCAACCCCCTGGATGAAGCTGCAAAACCCTGGATTGAAAACGCCGTGGGGCTTAAATCAACCCCTCGACCGACGGGGACGGTTTATGGCCGAGGGCTGTCCCCGAGCCAGCGCACATCAAAGTCACCCCCTTTCCCTGCCTGTCCCCCGCGGCTCCGGTACCGACATCAAAAGGTTGAGGGACTGGGGAGCAGATGGCTCCCGGCGCCGTCCCCGAGCCCTGTCACCTCCTGTCACCCACCTTCCCTCCATCACCGGGCCCCGGGTTCGCCTGCGCCCCCCCCCCAATTTCTCTTTAATTCCCCGCATCGCCACAAGGAAAGGAGTTATTTGCTACGTGGGTTTTCATCTCCAGGACTTTTAATTGAGCCCTCAAAGGCCGTTATAAATTATCAGCGCTAATTATCTGGCTGAAGTAGAGCCAGAAGGATGGGTTCGGAGAAGCCCGCGCCGCCGATGCCAAGTGAAAAGGAGTGAAAATTAAAACGTAAAGAAATGAAATGCAAAAATAAAGTCCTGGGATTAAATCAGTCCTGGGAAGAAAATCAGTGCCAGAAATTGGGGGGAGGAGAGGGGAGCATCAGGAAGAGACACTGAAACTGTGTTTCTAAGCTACTGCTTGTGGGAAGGTGCTGATTTCTCCTTCTGCTGAAATTAATCTTTATTTTAAGGTGAAAACCTCCTTCTCCAGGGGTTTTAGTCTCCCTTGAGGTGAACACGGCGCTTCCCCCCCGGATCCTCTCCAAAGCACTCCCGTAATCCCAAGCCAGGAAAACTCTAAAGCAGGAAAAGCTCCCCCCAAAACCATCACATATTCACATTTATCACATAAATCACACATATTCACATTTATCAGCCTCCCTCCTTTATGCAAAAACCTCTCCAGAGGAGAGGTGGGGATGGAGAAACCAGGAAAGACGGGAAAACCAGTCTGGGATGGGGCGAGTGGAAGCCAAATGAGCTGGGAAATCCGGAGGAGCCCCTGTAGGATGCTCCTCCCCAGGAGCAGGGGATAAAGCTTTTCCAAAGGGGAAAAGAAAAAAAAAAAAAAAAGAGGTTTTAAAAATGTGATTTAAAGGGGAAAAGCGAGCCCTGGCTTCACGTGCCTCTTGTGCCTTTCCATCAAAATCCCCAAGCCCTGGGGGAGCTCAATCCCCACCCCCCGGGCTTTGAGGGTACGGAGAAGGGAGCAGATGATGCTCAGAAGCGCGTTGAACACGTTCCGGAGGAAAGAAAATACCCTGGGTGGCCACCGTGGCAAGTGGTTTGGTCACACCAGGAATAGCAGCAGCAGCTGCCGAGTGGCCGGAGCCGTGATGGCGGGGGGAGTGTGTGTGTAAGGGGGGGGGTTAATTCCTCTCGGAAAAGGTGCAGGGTGGGGAGGAGGAGGAGGAGGAGGAGGAGGGTGGTAAAAAATAAGATATCCGAGGAATGCGGTTGCCATTGGAGGGTGGAAGAATCCTTACGGAGGCGGGCGAGCTACGAGCTACAGGGGAATTCAACGTTCTTTCCACGACCCGGGGAAAAAAACCTACCCTTCAGGCCATTCTGGGCGAGAAGGAATAAGATTTAAAACTCTGAAGTGAGTAAAAACCGCAGCGCCGTGGGGTCAGCCAAAGCCCCGCCGCCGGGGTTCACGTAGGAAGGAGGGATTGATGCCTTCAGAGAAGTTTTGCACCCTAAACCCAGGGATTTTGGGGGGAGGGGGGTTGAGCGGTGAAAATTTGAGGCAGAAGCAGCCAGTTTTGCCGTAAGCCCTTTGAGCGTCGCCCCGGTCCTTCGCACCCGTTTTTATCCCAAAGGGTTGAAATCCGGCACGTAAACCCCTGCATTTACAGAAGCATCTTTCCTCGCACCACCAAGACCCTCAAAAATCCATCGGGAAAAGGCTCCCGAGCTGCAAAGCACCAGCACAATTATATTTTCTCACTCAGAAGAGCACAACCTTCTTCTCAGCACCTTGGGCTCATCACGGGGACCTTCCCCAGTATCTCCAGGCTGGTCCAGCACCACCAGGAGCGGCAAATCCCTCCCCGGGGATGCAGTTTATGGCTATTCCAGATGAATAAAACCTCGCCTGTACAAAACAGGCAAAAATTAGGAATATTTTGTTGTTCTTTCGGCCTGAGTCATCTGGAGGGTCCGTAAAGCTGCGTGAGCTGGTTTGAATGTGTTTTTTTTTTTTCTGAGCACAATAAAGGGAGGAAGCGGCCAGAGAGGTGGGTCACGGCCAAACCCAAAGCTCACCCAAGGGATCCAGCAAACCCCAGCGATTCCAGGACGCTCCCACGTTCAGGAATCCTCCCAGTGCCACCATTATTTGCTCCTTTGCCCAGCGAGGTTCCCAGATCCACGGGGGATACCAAGAGGGCACGCGTGATGCCGACCCAGGGGCAAAAATCATTTAAAAGGCTTTTTTTCTGGGCTCTTCTGCGAATGTAAAGGCTCCTCGGCCTCATTTTCTAATTAACTTTTTTTACAGGGAGATTTGCAAATAACAGAGTTTAAGCCAACTCTCCAGGAATTCCAACCCAAGTCCTCGTTACAGGGATTGGATTAACCCTTAGGATCCTGGCAGCACAGGGGAAAGGCGACGGCAGAGGAGTGGGAGATGTTTCTGGGCGCTGTAGGACGGACGGAGCCTTCAGCACCCACAAAAGCAGCCCCAGGTCTGCAGGAACCACCCAAACATCGAGAGAATCGCTCCCTGAGAGTTAGAACCCAACAAACCTTTCTTTCCACAGCTCTTCTCTCTTCTTTTTAGGGAATCAGGAAGGTATATAGGGTGATAAATCTATAGGGGCTCAGCTAGTGCTGCTCAGACTCTGCCCTCCTCATGTTGCAAGGGCTGGAAACCCGCCCCGATGGCAGCTGGGTCCTCCAAGGAGGCTCGGCCAAGTCCCCTCCCACCGAGGGCTGGGGTAGATGTGGCCACAGAGGGACCCAACTGGAAATTAAGTCCCATCTGGAGAGGGGCTCCATCCTCCTTTGGCAGCAGAAACAATGGAGATGCTGCAGAACTCAACAGGAAAGCAGAAGGGTGGTTGGTGGGGGAAGCAACACAGAGCTCCCAGTTCCTCCACTTCTTCTGCTGCACCATTAGGTTTTCCCATTTTAATGTTTCCCCCCCTCCAAACCTCCCCTTTTTTGGCCATTTCCGCACACGAGGTCGCAGCGACGCTTGGCATCCAGGGCAGAACATCAGCCGACCCCCAGGGATGTCCTGCCTTCTCCCAGAGGGGAGCAAAAGAAGCACCCACCCAAAGGAGGCTTTACCAAACCAGCACCCAGAAGGACGAAGAGGTGAGGCCACCACAAAAATCCCTGCTCGACTCTTTGTCACCAGCCCAAAACCCAGCAGCAACCAGGGAAAGCGGCCGCCGGGCGGCATGGAGTATTTCAGAGAGGCAAGAAAAGAACAACTGAACTCCATTAATCTTCTACTGGTATTTTAAAACACAAAGAACCATGGTCAATACAGCCCCTACAGCTTATCTCAGGTGACTTCTGTCCCTCCATCACTCCCCCAAGTCCATACCGACCTCGGCATTGCCCCTCAGTCTGTCTAAGAGATGTTAAGGCTGAGTTTCCCTCGCTGAGCCCCGCGCTTACCTTCATGGGGTTTTCGTCGTACGTTGGGGTCCCCAGGTCCATTTCAGCTTCGTGTTCAAGGCTGGCGTCGTCCCCTGGGCTGTCCCAGGTAGGAGGGTCCCATTGGGTTTGCCTGGAGGCAGAAAGACAGACAGAACACTGTCACCCTCTTAAAAGCAACTGGTACCTGCTTGTTTGTCCCATCAACTGGGACATCTGGTCCCCATCAGTCATCGAAACTCTTAACGTGGACACAATCGTGGCCCTATCTCCTTATTAATGAGGAGTTTTGAGTGGGCTGCGAAGTTGGAGAAGGTTAAAGCCAAGCAAAAAGAACTTAAAAAAGGGAATTTTCATGATTTTCTACCACTGGTGACACTCAACGTGGGGATCAAGGGAAGTCTGTCACAGGCATGAAATAAAGGTCGGTGATTCCGGCATGAAAAGATGAGGGACATCTCAGTGGAGACCTTGGGGAAGGCATCGTTTCCTGCAAAGCAAGGGTCAGCCCTTGGCACCTCAAGCCAAGTGTTGAGCCACAGGTATCTCCTGGTGGAAAGGACACGGACCAAAGGTCTTGAGAAAAGCCACAGGAATGAGCAGGAGCTTCAAAGAATGGATGGGTGGATGCCACGAAGCTCAACCATACACTAGAAGAAGCCAAATGCAGGGTTAGAGCCCTCCATGGCTCACTGGACATGGGAAGCACCATTTCAGCAGAAACATCTCAGCTGAGATATTCTTGGACTTGATGATCTTAAAGGTCTTTTCCAACCTAGGTAATTCTGTGATTTTATGATTCTGTAATTCAGTACTTGGAGATGGAAGAAGCCATCAGAACCTGCTTGCGCTCAGCAAGTCAACAAGTGGGGAAGAGTCCCACCAACACAAACCAGGGGCTGGACTGGATGATCTTTAAGGTTCCCAAACCATTCTGTGATTCTATGTTGCTTTGATGGGACTTTTTTTTAGCAATGAGACCAAGTGGAGCTCCTCAACCACCATCTTATCACACTGGGTGGTCATCACCCTCACCTCTTTATCACCCTCATCCCATTATCACGCTCACCTCGTTACCACATGGTAGTAGTAGATCTTCCCCTCTGGATCTCGGGCTGTTTTCCAGTTGGGTGGGAGGACGATGGTTTTGGGTTTTGGAGGGGATGGTGGAGGCAAGTCCAGGAGGTTATTGGTCACCACAAGCTCCGGCTGAAAACAGCACAAAAGGGGTGAAGACGTGAGGGGCCATGAGGGCGGTCAGAGCAGCCCTGACAGCTTTTTCCCCCACGACAAAGATTTGTTGAAGATAAAACTTAAAAAACAGACATTAGTGTTGGCCCAAGAAGTGGTGAGGACAGTTTCTTTCCCCGGTTCTTTGTGAAATACCCCAACTCGACCACATCCCGAGCTTGTAACGCAGTCACTTTGCCACCCGTGCTCTTAAATCCCTCCTGGTGGACACCAAAATCACCATTTCTGATGGTGGACCTTCTGCGGTCATGGAGCTTCCACATGCCCACCCATACACAGCCTTCTCAGATGGTGCTGGTGGAAAGCCCCAACATGATTTGGGCTCAAAACCCCTCAAACCATGTCTGGAGACACATCCAGCCTGGAGAACAGCATCTCGAAGGGAGTCGCGTGGGAAACTCCTCCGGCTGGTACCACCAAGGCTTTCACAGCATCCAGAAACCACGGGGAACCATCCAAACCCAAAGCAGATGTAGAAGGTTCTCCATCCCTTCTGACCCACCAAACCTTACCTGCTGGATGGGTTGAGGCTGCCCGGCCGCCACGATCGTGGTGACCGCTGTCGGTGGCTGCACGATGACTCCCTGGGGATGAGCCGTGTAAATCTGCTGGCCCTGGATGTACTGGAGACCCGGTTGGGCGTAACTCTGAAAGGGAGGGCAGGGAAATCACAAATCAGCCCTCTTTACCAAAAAAAACAACCCTTTACTGGAGGACACAGCACAGCTTCCCTTACTGGGAATCAAGGCCAGAAGAGGACAATAGTCCTCGAGGACTAGTGGAAGATAAAATCCAAACCAAAGAGCAATAACCAGTGACCAAGATGGGGTTCCAGCAAAGGATCTTCATATTGCGTTGGCCAATTTGCCATCCCAGGAGTCGTACAATCGCCTACGTCTTTGCTTTTAGGAAGAACTAGGCATCAGGAAAGTGCCTGGGTGGCACTGGATGGTCTTTAAGGTCCCCTTCCAACCCAATCCATTCTGTGATTCTACGAAACATCAATTACCTGTACGATCGGCGGGGTCGTCTGCGAGTAGGGGGACGTCACACCGTAAACGGTCTGACAGGTCTGTCCTTGGTAATAGATGGCTGGTTGGGACTGGGCGGGCGAGTACTGCTGTTGTACGGCCACCGTCTGCTGGCTGGAATCCCAAACCCCGTAGCTCTGGCTCTGCACCGGTCCCGGCGTGGCCACGGGTAGGACGGCCACGTTGGGTTCTTGATGGACCACGGTGTCGCTTTGTGCTACATATTGGGGCGTCGTAACCTCCATCGTGGTTGCTACATGTTGGACTACTGGTACCGGCTGGGGAGTAGTGAGAGTTGGTTCCACCGTGTGCCCAACCAAAGTCTGCGGGTGCTCATAGGTGGCCGGCGAGCACATGGAATCCATGGTGGGGGTGGGAAGCAGCACCTTGCCAGCGTTGGGGTTGCTGGGGTCTACGTAGGCTTGCATGGGGTAGCCAGGCGGGTAGCCGATAAAGCTGTGGTGGGGGGTTCCGTAGCCCATGGCGTCGTAGGGCAAGGGGGAGGTCATCCCCAGGTTCTGCAGTTGCTGTTGTTGTTTCTGGGCTTCCCGTTGGGCCACCTCCTGCTCGAACAGCTTCCTGCGCTCCTCCGTGGACAGCTTGTTGCGGTCCTTAAGCCGGACTTTCTTCTTCGAAGACGCTGGTGTGTCATATCTGGGGGAGAAAGGAAAGAAAAGGCTTTGTGAGACCTCAGAAACCTACAGGTTCAGGGCTCGAGAAGAAAAATGACTACCACCATAGAATCGTCTGGGTTGGAAGGGACCTTTCAGATCATGGAGTCCAACCATCAATCCAACAATGAAAAAAACCATCGCTAAACCACAAAACCATCACTAATCCAACGGCACGTAGACCTGGGGAGGCCCAAATGCCCAACAGCAGCATCAATTCCTAAAAATTTTCATCAAGTGACCAACCATGGCGACTCGTAGAGAGGAGAAACACCCACTGGTCCTGCTCATCCATGAGCAAGGAGCCAGGTCAGAGGATGAGCCAAGCGGTCCCACTGGATCTACCGATTTTGGTTCAATGCTGGAGTTGATGGAGATGCAAAGATGGAGCAGAAATAGTCTGAAGGACCTGCTATACAGCAGCGACAGAGGAGACAACATCTCCAGGGCCAACAGGGAACTCAAGGAGAGGGCAGAATAACAGGCTGGGTACCCATGATGGAGACCCTCTGCCATGGTTTCCCAAGGCACGACCAATGAAACATAGAATTGTTGAGGTTGAGGACCTTTCAGATCATCGAGTCCAACCATCAACCCAACACTGACAAAACCTACCACTGACCCATGTCCCTCAGCACCACGTCTGCCCGGCTTGTAAATACCTCCAGGGATGGTGACTCCACCACTGCCCTGGGCAGCCTCTTATAACACTAGACAGCCTTTTCCATGTAGACATTTTTCCCAATATCCATCCTAAACCTTCCCTGGCGCAACTTGAGGCCATTTCTCTTGTCCTATCGCCCGTTCCTTGGGAGAAGCAGGGTTTTGGAGGAAGCTCACCAAGGTGCAGCTCCCACCACAGCATCTTCACCCCTTGAAGACCAGGGCAGGTCAGCGATGGGGAGAGCACCCCATCCTTCTTGTCTCAGGACCCCCTTGCCTTGGAGCTGCAGATACCAGGCATTTGCAAACATGACGAAGAGCAACCAGCACGTTTCTGTTTAGAGTTATGCTGTTTACTAGACCACAGATTCAGCCTAAAAACTAATAAAGTGTGGATGGATTTTTTTAATTCTTTTTTTTCTTTTTTTTAAGAATAGGAATTTTCATCCCGAGACGCGAAGCAGCTGGAGGGATTTTTCCAAGGAGTTAAAGAAGTGGGGAGGGGCGGGGGGAAGCCCAAGGACTTTGATCAGACCTCAACCATGGAAAATTTCAGATCAAAGGTGGATATTTTGAGAAGTTACGAGTGTGGTAAAAGAGGGATTACAAGCAAAAAATGCTTTGCAGCCCTAACGTAATGGATTCTACAAAGCGTCCAGTATATTTTCTATATACTCACTTCATGTTCGTGCGTTCCGTTTACATATCAAAAGCACATTGCTACCAACAGACACGCTTTAAGATGTTCCCTCGCGTTCCCGGAGGAGCTGCAAGGATCTGTTAATGCAAACCTTATTGCCAGGACGAGTTCAATTGCCATAATTAAAGTCTTTCCTGGCCCTGCCTGAAGAGTTTACACGAGAGGCAGCCGGCGTGAAGGGCCGGGCAGGAGAAGAGCGAGGGTTTAGGGCAGAGCGATGCTCTTTTATTTACTCTGCTCCTCTCTCCACGTCTTTTATTATTTTGTCTCGTTAAATCTTTCATATAATAAATAAAAAGGGGGAGAGTCAGACCAGGGAGAGCGTCCCCGGAGAAGGAGAAGCACCGCTCACTGACGTGCTGCAGGATAAAACAGCCAGAGCAGGCGAATCCTCACCCACAGAAGTTTGTTCTATTTAAAATAACACCAAAAATACACTATTTATTCCATTCTTCTTCGTATCTCTCCACACACCACCCTGTTACTCAGCTCCGCCTCCACCCCCCGACTTTAGGAGATGTTTCCATCTTCCAAACGGCTAATTACAGTAGTATAGGTTTACATTACAGTATTACAGATTTACGTCTCATTTTTTTTAATCCAGATGTTTTGAAGTTTGCCAGCACAGCTCAATCTGAGCACCAAAGTCTCCTCGTCTGGCTGACTCGCCACCAATTGTTCCCTAATTACTAAGCGGCTTTAGATCCTATTTAAGAGGGACAAGAGAAAACTGACTTCTTTAAAGGAAATTCCTCAGTATTTTTACTGCCTTTAGCATGATCTGAAGTCTCCCTGAAATGCAGGGCGTGTAATATTTTCCCTCCCTTAATTAAGAAGCAACTTTCGAGGGAGGAAGGTGGGTATCAAGAAGCCTACACTTCTTTCGTGTAGCCTTTATCTTTGCTCTTCTAAACGCCCGTCCCACCAGAGCTGGTGAGCAGAAGCGTTTCACATGGAAAGGCACAACTCACACTAGAGCAACAAAAAGTGGTTGTTTTTATTTTCTACTTCATCTTCCACATCTGCACACACTGAAATCTGAAGTATTTTTAGACTTTCATTGGAGCTTATGCGCTTTGTGCCTTATTTCCTTAGAGAATCTACGTTTAAAAGCCCTTATTTTTTAATAAGATACCAGCATTCCCTGGGGAAGGCAGGAGATATGGCTCCAGCTTGGTGGGGTCATACCTACCTGGACCACTTTCCTTGCGCTCAACAGTTTTGGGGGACATTCTCTTGGTCAAGGAGTTTGCTTTGATTTAGAAACCCTGTTTTGCTTGGGTACCGCTCGCTCTTGCACAGGCACAGGCTTCCTCGAAGTTTAAGTTTAGAATAACCCCCAAAAGCATTGTGGAGAAGAAGAAGGGTATGGGTACCTCTTTGTTTTAGGAGGGCTACATCCCTAATTTCTGTGCAAGAGCTGGACAGAACTTCCTTCATCACCCATCTCACTCCTAAAAAGTGCCTGAAGATGAAGGTGTGGGTTATGTGAAGATAAAGATTATCTGAAGACAAAGGTGTGGGTAATCTGAAGATGAAGATGTATGTTATCTGAGAGGCCACCTAAAGCCACCCAACTCTCATCAGGGAACGCATCTCACAATGCACAGGGGATTCCTCCAAGAGGAAACTTCATTCCCCACTCCTGGGTATTTTCAAAGACCACCAGGACCATTTTTCCTGGCATTTTTACCCAGGACTATTGCAGATCCAAGGCTCCCAGCCCAGAGGTCGGAGCCTCAGCCCTGCCACCGTTGCTGCCAGACACTTACCTGTCCTCCGGCCTCTTCGTCCCTCGCTCGTAGGCTGAGGACGGAGGGGACAAGGAGTCCCTCCGTCTCTTCTTCTCTTTGCTCTGGCTCTGCCTCTCGGGGTCCCGCTCCCTGCTCAGGATGGGGTTCTTCGGGGTGGGAGTCTGATCCTTGTGGCCGGCTGCCTCTCTCCCACGGTCGGCTGTTGGGGAAAAACGGGTAAAAGGGAGGGAATTTTACAATTCCGAGTATTTCTAGCTCTTCCCTCCTGCAGTTTCAGTAGCTTCTCTAAGTCAAGAGAGCCTTCACTCAAAGGAATTATAGCTTGCACCATAAATTCCCCATCACCCGCTGCTTAGCTGAAGTCCCCTATTTACAGGAGTTGTTTTCAAGGAGAAGAAACACTGAGCTTTGAGGACAGAACATCTCCTGACATCCCAGACCGGGAAAATGAAGCGGTTTCATAGGAACGAGGTGAAACTTGGGGAAAACGTGGGTACGTACCGCTGTTCTCCCTTTCCGCTTGACTCTTCTTCGGGATCCGGTACACCTCCTGCCAAGCAAAACACAAACGGGGTCAGAGTTTCAGCTCCTCACAAGAACCACCCCAACACCCAGGGGGCTGCAAAGAGCACGACACGGCGCTAATAATTTAACAATTCAATCATCATTTTACAATAAATTAAAAAAAAATGTGTCTTGAAGCAAAGTTCTGCTTTTAGGTATATTATTGTGGTGCTTTCTATATAGATCCTCTGACCAACATTTCGTGTTTGATGGCTTCAGGTGGCTTTTTCCCTGCCCCAGCAAACAGAGCTGAACATGGGCATCTGACCTGTCCTCTGACGACACCGCGGTGACGTGCCTGTCGATCACCAGCTCCTGAAGACCTCCCATTCTACCCATCCCGGTCCCCAAAGTAGTTTTAGGTAGACCTACAAGCGGATCTGATGATTCTTATGGGTCCCTTCCCACTGGAGATATTCTATGAGTCTATGACAGCTACAGTTTGACCATGTTGGAGAAACACAGACCTTGCTGGTGGCCATCATCTGCTCACCCATCTTGGTGGACTCTCATGTGTCATCCCTGGGCTTCTCCCAGCACCCACCAGCCTCATGGGTGTCCCTGCCCAGGGCAGGGGGTGGGACTGGATGGGCTTCAACATCCCTTCCAACCCAAATTATTCTATGATTCTTTTTTATATCAAGCCGTATCACCTGGTTGAGCATCAGGCACGGGGACAGCCCCTGGAAGAAGCATCATGTCCCAGAGAACCTGACACTACCAAAGAAACTCACTTTTCTCATGCATTACACAGCCCCCCCTGCACCCAACAGCTTTTTATATCAACATCTCAGCTAAGAAAAAGATATTTTTCAGCTAAGAAAATATATTTCCCTTTGGTGAAATGAATAAAGTATAAGAAATCCCACTGTGTTTTGTTCGTATGATGCAAGTACTTCAGAAGTGCTGCTGAAGGTTTAAAAAAAGTTATTTTTGCCAAGATTTCAAGGATTTTTAAAAAATATTTTTGCTTTTCCATGCAGGTTGAAGTTGAACGTGCACTTTGAAGCATCTGCCAATGTGCTACCACGTGTGCTGTAACCTCTAAGAGGCTCTAGGAGTCAGTAAACATGCCCTTTTTAAATTGTTCTTATTTATTTATTAATTTGCCATGGATCAAACAAGGCTGGAGCAGGAAAACCAGACCAGGAAAATGAGAGCAGAGAGGCGGGACGTAGAAGCACTGCCAGTGCTCCCATTTCCCTGCAAACCACCTTCTTCTGGAGTCCAGGAATGCCCTCCCAGCTCAACCCAAGCCATGCCAAGCTGGGGAACCTCCCCAGTCAAGGGGCAGGAGGTCCACAGGGACGAGAACCTGTTGAGACCACAACCACCACACAGCACACTCTTAATTCCAGGTGGGCACCGAGGGCTGGAAGCAAAGCAGGTTCTGAATGCACGTCCAACACACTTCTGCGTCTCAAAGACCCCCAAACCCAACCTTTGTTTGGCCACCAAGCTCCAGCCTGGTTTTGGTCCTCTTCATGTCCCCATCCGACCAGCAGCATCAAGGGAATCCCCCTTTGAACACACTCAGGCTGTTACTCATCACTCCTAGCATTTTTGACCTTCTGCTACCCAAATGCAAGCACAATTCCTCCTACTAAGTCATGTATATTCAAACAAACCCACATTTCTTCTGTCCATATTTGAAAGCAAATCAGGAAAAGTGTGACCAGCAGGTGGAGGGAGGTCATCCTGCCCCTCTGCTCTGCCCTGGGGAGGCCACAGCTGGAGCTCTGGGACCAGTTTTCTGGCTCCGCAGTTCCAGAAGGACAGGGAACTGCTGGAGAGGGTCCAGCAAAGGGCTACAAAGATCCTGAGGGGCCTGGAGCATCTCTCTTACAAGGAAAGGCTGAGGGACTTGGGGCTTTTTAGTCTGGAGAAGACTGAGGGGGGATCTGATCAACACCTACAAATACTTCAAGGGTGGGTGTCAGGAGGATGGGGCCAGGCTTTTTCCAGTGGTGCCCAGGGACAGGACAAGAGGGAACGGGCACAAACTGGAACAGGGGAAGTTCCATCTCAACCTGAGGAGGAACTTGTTTGGTGTGAGGGTGGCAGAGCCCTGGCAGAGGCTGCCCAGAGAGGTGGTGGGGTCTCCTTCTCTGGAGACATTCAAACCCACGTGGACACGTTCCTGTGGGACCGGCTCTGGGTGGCCCTGCTCTGGGTGGGGGCTGGAGGAGATGATCTCCAGAGGTCCCTTCCAACCCCGTATCATTCTGGGATTCTGTGACAGGACTTGGGAATGAAGGTTAAAACTTCCCTTGGGTCCTGGTCTTGCAAATGCTGGGACTGGGATCGCCACCGCTCAGCCCAGCATCCCTGTTAAACGCCACTGGATAACGCAGCGACCATTATTTCCATGTTAAAAGCCACGTTAAACAACTCCCTACCACTGCAGAACACAAAATGAGTTTTACTAATCCCACCGTGCTTTCCATCATATTTTTAATTGCAATATTCTACTGCTCAGAGTCCAAATAAAACTACCTCATTAGCAATGCTAATGATCCTACAGCATGGAAAATGTACAGAGAATTTTTACAGCCTTAATAACTATCCAAGTTCCGGTAGTTTGAGGGGGGAAAAGTTCATTTTCTTTTAATTCTGGCTTGTAGCAAGCCCTCACTCTGCCCCCTTCCTGGAGGAACACAGTAGGTCAAAAGAACACCCAGTTATTTGAAGCAAAACGTGGGGAACCAGCTCTTTTCTGGTTGAATGCTAACGATACCGTAAGGCGTAAGGATATAAAACCAAAGAACCCAACTAGGGAAAATTAGAGAGAAAAATCCCTGATGGAGGCTGCAGCCTCATCCCCCCCCCCCAAAAAAAAGATGATTAATACATAATATATATATGAAAAAAACCCAAACAAACAACCCTGGCAGAGCCACATCCATGACCCTCAGAGCCTCCAGACGGCGTTAATTCTTCATACTCGATGTGATTCCACATGCACCCATCGCTGCCTCGGGGGGAAAAACACTAGGGAAAAATATCCTCTAATTTATTATAAATATGAGCCCTAAAATATCCTTTAATTTAGGCAGAAAAGAGGAAAAGATGCATAAAACTGTTAACGGGGGGAGTGAAGGTGGCTTCTAGTTGGGCATTTCTCTTTCCCTACACTCAGAAATATGAAACTTTAGCTCAATTTGACCCTCAACCTTATAGAATGTTCATTTTCTAAATAAAAATCCCACCTGATTTACTTTTTTTTTTTTTAAAGCTGGTTGGAATTTAATTAATCGCCGTCTGCCCCGGCTGCACCAAATTGCATCCCCCGTTAGCAACGTACCCACCTCCGGCACCAGATTTAACGAGAGCCCAGGGTTGAAAGTCCCACTTTTATTGTCTTAGAAAAACAAAAAAAAAACCCAAACCCAAACCCAAAACACGTGCCCCATGGGTAAAAAAAAAAAAAAAAAAAAAAAAGATGTATTCTCCTTTGGTGAAATAAATGAAAGTCTAAGAAACCCTGTTGTGGTCTGTTCGCAAAGACAAAACCACTTCAAAAGTGCTGCTGAAGGTTAAAAAAAATAATGTGTTTTTTCAGCCAAGATTTGTGTTTTCTTTTAATACCTATTTTGTTTTTCTGTGGAGCCTGAACACAAGGCAGCAAACATGTGCAGTTTGAAGTACCTGAAAATCCGTATGCTGTGATGAGAGGCATTAGAAGTCTGTAAATAGGCCATTTTTAAATAGTCCTTATTTATTTACACGTTTGCTGCGGATCAAAAGACCCCTAATCTAACTTGTTTTTAACTAAATGCAAAAAAAAACCGAAGGCAGGAGCTCACTGTTTGGGGTGGGGAAGGAACCATCTGGGATAATTAAGCCTATATATAATGCTAATTACTCGCCGTCCAGCAGCAGGGATGATTTTGCCTCTTATTGTCCCACGTGAGAAGGAAGGGACCACGCGGGCAGCTTCTGCAGGCCCAAAAGCACCCACCAGAGGTGGGTTTTCTCTATATATCTCTTTTTCTCCTGCTTCGCTCTCCAAAAACCCTCGTTCTCAGACACACCATGGAGCAACACATTGAAAAAACTGCCCCACGCCCGGCCCAAGCGGTGTCTCCATCAGCAGGAGAGAAGGTGTAATGAGGAGCCACCAAGCCATGAGATGATGGATGAACCAACCAGGACATCTCAAGGACAACAGCAGGGAAGAAGGGAAGATCTAAGCTAGACCAGCCTCCCCAGCTCCTAAAAAGATCAATCCCATTAAATAGCAGGACGTGCAATGGGAAACCACTGGGAAAAAAAGGGTTGACGGGAGTAGGACGAGGAGAAGGGCCACCTTGAGTAAGGGGACATGGCAAATATGGCACTGCCTGCTCCTACCACACGTTGCTTTAGGTTCACCATGACATTGAAAGTGCAGCTGCTGAAGAAATACAGCGATTTTAACTCAACAGAGACAATTAAGTCTTAGTTTCAAGGTCGAAGACGGTTGAACGTCCAAGGGGCAAGAAAGCGTCTACACTCCCTGGGGAGGAGAAAGCATCTTCCTCTGTGACCACAGGGACAGGAGGCACCAGAGGGAGAAAATGGGTGAACCCACGGCAGGATCCATCCCATAAAATCAGATTTCCCTAACGAAGGTCCAGGAGGCTCAAAAGACAAGATAATAAGGAACCGGGGAGCGAGGTAGGTCTTGGTGGGGAGCAGCTACGGATCTACCCAACGGGCTCGCAGAGCCTCCACCATGGGTCTGGTGAAGGGCGGAGGCAGTCGAGGCTTTGAAGCAACAACAAACGGAGGAATATGTCAAAAATTGCTCCATGAAAACCAGATGGTGGTCAAACCAGACGCGAGCCAGGGGGAAACTCCGCAGAAAAGCCTTATTTTATTTTTGGAAACGGAAGCTGCTGGCTCCGAGCGAACATAACTGCTTAAATCAATGCAACCGCCGCTAACGGAGTCCAAATGGCTCCTCTACCTTCCAGAACCCATTTTTAATGAGTTGCACAGAAAATTAAATACAGAAAGAAAAGCGATACAAGTCTGTTACAAACAAAAGAAAAGGAGGAGAAAAAAAAACACCCTGAGGATTTAGGGCGGTCCAGCTGCAGACACAAACCATCCTTGGCTTGGGAGAGGCAAATGAGCTGCAGAGCGGTCTCAAGACCTGAAGGATGCAGCAATGGAAAGGAATATCAAGTCCTAATGGAGGTACCTCCAGAAATCTGTCCCTCAGCTGCCAATTATTTCTGATTTAATGGGACTAAACTGGAGAAGATGAATGGACACCAACAATGGGTGTAAGGAAAGAGCAGCACGACCAGGTCTTGTGTTGGTGCCCACACAAGCCCAGGGAGCAAAGGGGTGACCACTCTTCTATGCCAAAAAGCACCAGCCTAGCTGCTCACCCAACCTCCATCACCTAACTGGGGACCTGGCACATTTCTTCTAGGGTTGAGGGAATGAATCCCATGCCTGGACGTAGAACTGAAAAGCCACCTGCTGCCCTCTGGACCTTACGGACTCCCCTCTGCCCCATCCCTGAAGATGTTCAAGGCCACATTGGATGGAGCTTTGAGCAACCTGGTCTGGTGGGAGGCGTCCCTGCCCAGGGCCGGGGTGTTGGAACTCAGTGATCTTTGAGGTCCCTTCCAAACCAAACCATTCTATGATTCTACAGTGTTTGGAAGGGCTTGTGTCCTCCAAACCAAGATGACCTGCAGACCGTGTTGTCTCATCTAACTCTGCTCTGGCGTACCTCAAACTTAGATTGTTGATGTGTTGAAGAAACACCACTCCATCAGATCCGTCCCCTACCAGGTTGTCTACCCAATGCTCCACCAATCTTCTCTTCCTTGCCTTCCTCCCTCCTCTGATGCTCTTTTTCCTCTCTTCCCTCTGCAGCTCTCCAACCCCTGAAGCTCCACCATGATGCCAAGGCATAGAGAAGCCAGAGAAAGGACTAACACCACAACATCCCTGCCCGAAGGCCAAAAAAAACCCCACCGCAAACAACAGCCTGGCCGCTCACCAGCGCCTATTGTCTTCACAAACTATTTCTTGCTCTAAGTTATAAAAAATTATAAGCCTCCTAATTAAAGTATGCGATGTGCGTGCTGGAGCAAGAGCCAGTCACTCCAGGACGGCTTCTCTAGGAACGGGACAGGCAAGAGCAGCTTCCCGGGGTTGTCCTACCAAGACCTATCAGACGTGATTTGGAAAGACTGTCTCGGAAGAGGACAGGAGCTCGCTTTGCCTGGGTCACCAGATCTGCCATCCCTGTCCAGGCTGATAATTAAGCTCAGGGAACGAGTGTTTTCATTGCAGAAGAGAAAGTCCACCTTGGCCAAAGTTGGGGTAACACCTCAGCCTGGAATTCCAACTCACTGCTCAATACTTGTGTGGCCAAAAGCATCCAACTCAAACCTTGTAAACCCAAGACCACTGGCTCTTTCAAAAGATTTTTCTTTAAAAAAAAAGACCTTTTCCAGCTCATAAGGGCAAGATCGTCACAGCTACAGTTCCTACCTGCCCTCTCCCCAGATGGTGAGAGCATCATCTGCCCACCCAAGGGTGGAGGAAGATGCCAGAAGCTCAGTCCCACATGCAGCAGAGCGGTACCCAAACCATGCTAGCGTGGTGGGACGTTCTGCAGCAGCCAACGCTGCCGTGCTGCTCGCTTCATGTGGCATCAGTCAGTCAGCAGAGATTTTAGACGTGTAACGGGTCACCCCAAGAAGCTTATGGTTTGGGTAGTGGAGCTGCAGAACCTCAAGGCCCTGCTTTGGGGTAAACGGTGAGGGAACCCTGATGGCCAGACCACCCTGAGACATCAACGCTATTAAAGCACAAGCTACGGTTGAAGTCAGACACACTCTCCTGTCCCTCAGCCTCAGCTACTGCAACCTAAGCCACCGGAAGGATGTTGAGAAAAGCTTGCGATGCTTGGCGGTGCTGACCCTACCGGTTGTTCCTGAGATGCCAAGAGGGTAGAGCACCAAGACTGATGGCCATCACACCGTGTGTCACCTCCATGATGGGTTTGACGGCGCACGGAGCCTTACCTGAGCGCAATCCTTCAACCGGAACGGGCTTATGAGCTGGGAAGAACCATGTTGAACCACCACCTGCGCCCTTGCTGGGCGTCCACCAACCAACCTTTGGCACCCGGAGTGAGTTTTCAGCGTGGGGAAAGGTACGCAGCGCTTCCTCGGAGAACGGGAACGGCGCGCACAAGCCCAGGCTGAAAACTTACCCCGCTGGGGAAGTGTGAGTGTGTGTTGTGATGGGTGTGTAGTTGGTGGCCAACGCTCCCCGTGGCTTAAGGAGCCGGAGCGTACGAGCCCTGTAAGCCGAGGACTTACAAGTCCCGTGTATAGAGGTATAGAAAAAAATAGCTCACTTAATCCTTTCACGCCAGGAGTTGGGATTTTCCCGGAGCGACGTCCATTGCCGGCAATGGACGCAGCAAAATAACGTCGGCAGCACTGAGTTAACCACCTCTGTCCTCTTTTCACCTATTATATTGCTCATGCATCATCCAGCTTCCCAAACCATCTTCCCGGTTCTTCACCGTATCATTCACGCTATGGCCTCTCCCTTCTTCAGCCCGGAGTTGAAAATGGAGTTGAGAAAAGGAGACACATGGTCAGCTCCTTGCTGCCCTGAGAAGCTAGATGGAAATGGTTGAAATTACAAGGGGGTCATCAGCAAGACTGGAGAGGACATAGCTTAAGTTACGAGGTTTTAGACCCTCCCACCCCTCCCATCCACGTTATTGCAGGTGTTCCACCACTCAAAACCAGCTTGTAAAAAGCTTGGATTTGCTGGAAAAGGCACCTGGCTCTCTTGCCACCGGGTTTTTCAAGGTAGCCATCCATCCCCCTTCCATCTACAGCAGTGTCCTGCCAGTTTAGTCTTTTCTTTTAGACATTGGCCACCTCTGGGCTGGAATATGGTGGCATCTCAATAGGTGAGGGTCAGACAGAAGCAGTTAACTCTTAGTGCCACAGTAAAGTCCAGGAATCCCCAGGTCCCAGTTTCCCCACAAATGCTTTCCAGGAGAGAAATGAGTTTTCACAGACCCCTTTTTTGGGGGTTGGATTTGCTGGGATTACTACAAAGCTAAAGCTTGCAAGATGCATCCCCATCCCTACAACCAATGCATCAGGCTATTAACATCCTCGCAAAGACAGGAGGTTAATTAAGTAAGTACACTATAATAACACAGATAAGATGTGAATCCACATCTTAAATAGCAACAGTGATGGGCCATGACTCTGCAGCCTGACCAAGGGCTTCAGCAAAGGTCTGTAGATACCCAAGGCTGAGCTCCTCCAGGCTCAGAAGCAAGCACAAGTCTTAGGGATAAAATGACACTGTCAGATCAAATTTGGTCTGAAACCAAAGTTATGGAGAAGTTGCTCCTTTTTGTGAAACTTCACATTTCTCATCAGCGTTTTTCAACACTTTTTTCTGGGCCATTTCAAGTTCAAACCCCAAGAAGTGAACAAATCTGGCTGCAAACGGAAAACTCAGCCTGGGGAGCCCAAAGCAAGTCCATCCCTAAAGTCTCTCTCTGTAGGACTAAAGACTTGACTTTTGGTTTAAACCATGCCAGGTGTTAGCAATGGATGGAAAAGGACTTGGTTTCAATTCAACCTGACAGTGTCGCTTCAGTAAAGAACATCGCGAGGCCCGTGCTAATTTTAAGAGTCTGCAAATTAACATCTAATAAATGATGTATCAGATTCATTCAGTATAGAGGGGAGGGGGGGGAAAGAGAAACAAAAGCTAATTTCTCTATAGAAACTTATTTTAGATGTTTGTACAGTCAAGTCTCGCCTCTTCTCCCTTCAATATTTATGGCACAAATGATTATAAAGAAATTCAAACGGTTCTAGAGTATCTGATCCTTCTGAAAATCTCAGAGATTAAGGTAGGATTTCTCTTAAGACTTATAAAATCCCTAGATAAATTTTATAAATGTTAACGTTTGTTGCTAAATGGTGGCACACGCAAAGGTTCACGGACTCAAAGCTTGCTGTGGCCTCTTCCATCCACAAGCAGCGCTGCAGTCGGAGTAACGCCCGTTATTTTGATTAGCCTCTTCTAAATCATTACTCCTTATCAAATTCATAGAATCACAGAATGGTTTGGGTTGGAAGGGACCTTAAAGCCCACCCAGTGCCACCCCCTGCCCTGGGCAGGGACACCTCCCACCAGCCCAGGTTGCTCCAAGCCCCCTCCAACCTGCCCTTGAACCCCTCCAGGGATGGGGCAGCCACAGCTTCTCTGGCCAACCTGGGCCAGGCTCTCACCACCCTCACACCAAACAAGTTCTTCCCCACAGCTCAGCTCCATCTCCCCTCTTGCAGGGTCAAACCCTTCCCCCTCCTCCTCTGGCTCCCCTCCCTCATCCAGAGTCCCTCCCCAGCTTTCCTGGAGCCCCTTGAGGGACTGGAAGGGGCTCCAAGGTCTCCCCGGAGCCTTCTCTTCTCCAGGCTGAACCCCCCAACTCTCTCAGCCTGGAGATTCAATAGGTAAATCAACTTTTTAGCTACATGATGCATCGCAAAACATAGATTTTTCTTAAAGATTACTTCCAATAATTAGAAGTGGGTGGACATTTGGGTAAGAAAAGGGTAGAAGACCCTCTAGAACCTCTTCCACCAAGCCCACATCATGCCAGAAGCACAGCAGTGCCTCCAATTCCTTTGCTGGATCCTCCTTTTACACTTATTAAAGTGTAAAAGCAACTTGAAGGCTTCCACNCAAAACATAGATTTTTCTTAAAGATTACTTCCAATAATTAGAAGTGGGTGGACATTTGGGTAAGAAAAGGGTAGAAGACCCTCTAGAACCTCTTCCACCAAGCCCACATCATGCCAGAAGCACAGCAGTGCCTCCAATTCCTTTGCTGGATCCTCCTTTTACACTTATTAAAGTGTAAAAGCAACTTGAAGGCTTCCACCCCTCTTGCTCTTGAATATAAGGAATATAATATACAGAATATAATTCTACAGAAGCAACAGATGGGTGAGGAGTTTCCAAAGACCTAAAGAAACCCCAGGAAATGCCTGAAGCATCAAATGGCAAGTTACTGGAATGTCATCCTATGTCCCATTAGGAAAAAGCTCTTGGCTGAAGATCAAGCGGCCAAGGTGGCCACCTATGCCATATGGGGAAAGGGGCCTAGTCCTGGAGAACAGAAGACAGCCTGTGGCCACCAAGCCCTTCTCTTTAAGGAGTTTGTCTGCTTGAGGAAGACCTTGACAGGAGCGAAACCCTGAGCAGTTGCATACTCTAGGGTTAAATAATACCCACAAATCCAAGAATTACCTGATCTAAACACCAACTGAAAACCCCCAGCAACTTCTACTATTGAGAGAACACGATACGGCCAACAGACTGGTTTCTACACGTTGCAGACAAAAAGCAGATGTTACCAGGATCGGAAACACTGACAAAGTTGTGATAATTAAATTTAAGAGTAGACGGTCTATCAATTTGTCTCAACCTTGAGGGATAATGGGCCACTTCAACCAAAAATGTTTGTGGTGCTGTCGCCAGCCTCTTTTTCTGATCGGAAAAATCAATGCCTTAGAGCTGCCCTCCCCCTCAACAGCTTAAAAAAAAAATAACAACTGGATGACTAAAGTGTCTTTGAGGTGCCCAAACTGAATTGTCTGCAACACACCACCACCTGGAAATCTACCGTAAGTCACGTACGGGGCAGTTGGCAATGAAAGGAGATATATAGAAAGCACTTGGAGAAGGCTCTTTTGCATAGAAAAGGCAATTTTAGTTGTCAAACATTTACCAATGGGAAAACAACCACCAACAGCTCGGCATTTTTCTTAGCAAGAGCAGAGCAGTGGAGCTGCAGGAAGGTGCCTCTTACCTTGAGCTCCTTCCAGCTGTCGAGCAGCCTGGTAGCCAAATCGCTCACATCCACAATTTTGTCCGTTTGTTCTTGGCTCCTCTCGCTCTCCACGTCGGATACGCCTTCCTCTTCGTCTTGAGATGGCGTCTCCATCGTAATGGGCTCTTCCAGCTTCGCACCGTTGCTCTCTTTGACCTCGGCTTCGGGCTCGGCCTCCAGTTCCGCAGCTTGGGGTTTGCTGCTCTCCACCGGTGGCACATCAACAGCAGCTTTGATCTCCTGCTGCTGCTGCTGCTGCTCCTCCGACACCTCCATCGGGGCACCTTCCAGCTGGTCCAGGTCCTCTTTGCCCTCCTTCCCTTCCAGCTCACTGGTTGTATCCGAGATGGCACTGTCCATGCTGTTTTCGCTTATAATTTTCAGCCTTCGAAACACCAGCTTCTTTGGGGTGTCCGTGTCACCTTCGGCGCTCTGCTTGGTGGAAAGGTCGGGCGTGTTGAGCGGCGTGTGGGCCCGTGAGGTGTTCTCGCTCGAGTAGCCATCCCCTTCGCTGAGCTGGGGGACGGCAGTCTTGGTCTGAGCCCAGCGTTGAATGATGGGCAGCACTTTGCTCTCCTCCAGCATGTTCTTGGTAGGTATCGGCAGGAGCTCCAGGGTCTTCATGATCTAAATGCAAAGAAAAAAAATCACATTCTTAGAGCCAGCAGAATGTAAAGCCATCTCCAAACTGGAACAATCTCCTTTTCTCAACGAGAGGAAGCTCTAAAATATCAATATGATGGTGACAGATCACGGGTCAGGGTCCCTTCTCCAGGCCAAACTGCAGTGGTGAACTTCTGCTGACAGCAAATAAATCATGAGTGGGTGGAAAACAGTGAACACAAGTCTTTAGCAATTAAACTAACTTAACAATTAGTTCAATGAAACTGATTTCAAAGACCTCAGATGGCCATGCTCATCCCCAATCAATACAACAGAGCAGTAGATGTGTTACATGAAAGAAAACCTCATCAGAAACCTCAAGATGTATCAGCAGTTAAAATAGAAGAGATTGACCCCAAAAAGCTTGCAAACTGATACCAGCAAAGCTTTTTCCTCACTCGACAGAGGTGCCACATGCTACTGGTGTCAGCGGGAGGGAGACAAGTCTGCTCCTCATGGAGCTAAACCTTAAGGACAAAGAGATACGGACAACTGGGGAGCTCCAAACCATGAGACGTGGTGAGCATCCCTGACACCGATGGTACTTCCAACTGATTGAATCTCACCCAAAAACGAGGCTGCCACAAGAGACTGGACTCCTGGTCCCACAACACACTTCCAGCACCCAACAAGGCAGTCCCAGGAACAGGAATCCTCCTTTAGACACTGGGAAACCCCCAGAGGTACCAGGTGGTGAAACCAACATAGCGCCAGAGACCACAGAAGAGCTCATTCTACAGCACTTCCTGCTGCAGACCAGCTGGAAAACCTGGCCTCAACTGGGTTGTGTCCAAAGTTTGAGGTGAGAAACAAGTTACTGAAAAGATCTTGAAAATCCTTGTACAAAACTCGTCTGCGGGAACGGGGATCAGGGGCACAGAAAGAAGCAGCAGACGTTAAATGAGCACGACCTTCGCAGGATCCTGCAAAGTGACTTCAGCAACTTCTCACCCAAGGTCAGAGCCCAAACCCCTGGTTTTGAAGCAAGAAATAACCAGTCCTTCCACAGGACTTTTCAACTTGTTCACTTTCAAAACCAGGAGTGAAGGACGGAAGATGGTTTTGTGGTATTACCCTGATTCTGCCATGGCCATCCGATGGCCAAAAGCTGATTTCTCTTCAAACAATAACTTTTTTTTTTTTTTTAAAAAAAAGGGGAAGGAAAAAAAAAATCAAAGTGTGGTCTGGCCCCTATCAAAACCCAGTAAAGAATTACCTGGCTTTTAAAAAAATATATTCAATATTCCTCCAGCTCTGGGTTTGAGATCAACAAGGTGGAGTGTCTGAATCAATTCCAGGGGAGAACCAGTCTAACCTTAACTGGACCATTGATTTCTCCAAAGCTGGAGGTCAAAGATGAGCCGGAGATGAGGTACCCAGCAGCTCTGAAACGCCACAGGACCTGAATGGCAGGTGGGAACAAGGAGGGAAGGCCCTACATGGACAAAAATCCAGATTTGAGACTCCCTCGGAGCAACGGCTTCAACAGGTATAAAGTGGGATGGATCCCACCTACCCTGAAGAAGAAAATGCTGCAGTCCCAAAGGGGAATAGCTCAGCTGCCTCCTAGGAGCAGCTACTGCGACAGATTAACTCGGTCCCTGTAGATTTGGTTTCAAAAGATCTTTCTGTCACCACCCCCCCACAGCAATATGGGGGTGAGGCTCCACAGGAGAGGAACGTTGACTCAGCAGCTGTCGAGCACTTCTGCTTGGGCTCGAAGTATGGAATCAGAATCATCTGGGTTGGAAGGGACCTTTTTCAGATCACCAAGTCAACCATCAACCTCACACTGCTGAGCCCACCACTGACCCATGTCCCTCAGCACCACGTCCACCCAGCTTGCAAATCCCTCCAGGGATGGTGACTCCACCACTGCCCTGGGCAGCCTCTTCTAACGCTGGACAACCCTTGCCAGGAAGAAATTTTTCCCAATCTCCATCTTAACCCTCCCCTGGAGCAACTTGAAGCCATTTCCTCTTGTCCCATGGCCTGTTCCTTGGGAGAAGAGACCGACACCCCCCCGGCTACACCCTCCTTTCAGGGAGTTGGAGAGAGCAAGAAGGTCTCCCCTCAGCCTCCTTTTCTCCAGGCTGAACACCCCCAGCTCCCTCAGCCGCTCCTCACAAGTTCTCCAGACCCTTCTCCTTGGTCTCCAGACCCCTCACCAGCTCCGTTGCCCTTCTCTGGACATGCTCCAGCCCCTCAATTTCTTTCTTGGCATGAGGGGCCTAAAACTGGACCCAGCCCTCGAGGTGGGGCCTCACCAGTGCCCAGTCCAGGGGGACCATCACTGCTGGCCACACTATTCCTGATACAGGCCAGGATGCTGGTGGCCAGGATGCTTGGGTGGCCTTCCCATAGGACATGCTGCAGAGGGGACAATTCCGCCGTCCCTCTCCCCACCAGCAGCACAGGGCCTTTGAGAGAAGCGCAGAAGCCATCTTATTAGGCCTGATATCAAGCTGCCCTCCAAAAATCTTCAGGAATCCTCATCCCACCCCAAGAGCTGAAGATTCACAAAAGCACACGTAGGCAGCTCTTCATCTTCTGCCACCTACAGCGCCCATATCTCAGAGGGAACACCTGAACCCACCACGTTAAAGAGGAAAAAGGCATGAGCAGGACACGGGTCATTCAGAAACGCTTGGAGACAAAGCCGTGCTGAGCTAAGGAAGCAGGATTTGCCACCACTCCTAAAAAACAAAGGAGAAGTCACCAGAAGAAGAGGCGCCCTGAGCTCTGGAGCTCTGGTGGCCTTGCTGCAGGACCACGAGCATCTCTCTGAACGGCCCAGCAACCTTCTCGTAGAAGGCCCTTTAATAAAGGCACTTTCCAGATGTTTTTTTTTTTTTTTGCGTGCAATGCCGCAGTTCGGACAGAAAACAGGAATATCCAAGTTCCACGTCAGACCGTCAATACCTCACATTCCCTGCGCGGCTCAGGACGGAATAAACAGCGACGGCAACGACTTCTTTATTGAAGTCTGGCTCATGTCACTAACTCAGGAAGCTGAGGCAAAAACCACAAGTGCAAATTCTTTCCATATAAAGGACTTCCCTTAAATCAGAAGTTTCAGGCTGTAGTTTTGAGGATACCTGCAGTTCGTTTTCAGGAAAAGCTGGCGTGTAACATCTATATTTAATTTAAAAAAAAAAAAAAAAAAAAAAAGAAAAGAAAATCATCACGCTTCTAAGCAAGGAAAGCTTCAAACCCGAGGAGATTTACTGACCTCCAGCTGCAACTTCAGGTTGTTGGCGGTGCTCCCTCTCCCGTCGCCCAGCTCCGTCATCCAAATCCAGAGGAGAGACAAGCCGTGACACTCCAGGAAGGACTTCAGGCAGGACTGCGAGTGCGTGTTCTGCAGGAGCCGAAGTCAGAGAGAGTCCATGGGAACGTTCAGAGACTTTCAGGCAAAAACCTCTGATTTCCACAATCTAACACGGCCAACGGCTCAATGGGGCTTGCGTTACCTGTCAAATCCATGGCAGAAGCCAGGAGAAGGCATCTGCAGGTTTAATGCCATTTACTGCCGGGTTTGGGGCAGTAACACACGCGGCAGAACCATTATAACCATTACCTGGTGGACACCTCATACTGGGGAATAAAACTTCACAACAACGGATTGCACAGAAAATCAGACACAACTCATCGGCGCTGAGTCAGAGGTAAAAACGCAGGATGATCGTGGAGATAATCAGCTATTTTAAGCCAACAAATCACTCGTTTATTCTCTAAACCCTTACGTACGAGGAATTTATTTGCTTCTAGAAATGGGCATTTTGCGTCACCACCCAGGCTGAGTTCCACCAAATATGAAAGGAGCAAAGGGTGGAGATTACCCAGGGTTTATAAACCAAGAAGAACCACCACCTGGCTCATGCTTGGGATGGTGCCACAAGCGCAAGACCTTTCTCCCACCTTCCCCCTCTTGCTCTAACAAGAGCTCCACGGACACTGGCTTCCTCCCCTTCAGTTGGGTCCTCCTCACCTGGATGAGTTTGAGGCAGGTGAGCTTCTGCTCCAGCGTTTCAATCCGAACCATCAACCGGGATAAGCTGAGAACCTGGTTCTTATCAGAGAGACCTTCTCCATTCTCCAGCAGCGCTTCCAGCTCCCCGTCCACCTACCGCAGCCAAAGGCAAAACAACTCTCAGGTCACACCAGGCTCCTGCCACCCAATGATAATCCATTCCCCAGCTTTTGAGAGCCACCAGAAGGCTCTCCCAAGCAATTTGCCCCTATGGAGAAGCAGCCCAGCTTTAATTTGACGCAAGATGGTTGGGCTTCTTTTATCTGGCCTATTATAGGGTTTTTTTAGACCTTAAATCACAGAATGGTTGGGATTGGAAGGGACCTCTGGAGATCATCTAGTCCAGCCTCCTGCCAGAACAGGGTTACCCAGAGCAGGTTGGTCAGGAAGGTGTCCAGGTAGGGTTTGAATGTCTCCAGAGAAGAAGACTCCACATCCGCCCTGGGCAGCCTGTTCCAGGGCTTTGCTACCCTCAAAGGAAAGAAGTTCCTCCTCACATTGAGATGGAATTCCCTGTGTTCCAGTTTGTGCCAGTTGCCCCTTGTCCTGTCCCTGGCCACCTCTGAGAAGAGTCTGGCCCCATCCTCCTGACACCCACCCTTTAGCTATCACGTAGCATCGATGAGATCCCCTCTCAGTCTGCTCTTCTCCAGGCTGAACAGCCCCAGGTCCCTCAGCCTTTCCTCAGCAGAGAGATGTTCCAGGTCCTCACGATCCTCACAGCGTCCGCTGGACCCTCTCCAGCAGCTCCCTGTCCTTCTGGAACTGGGGAGCCCAGAACTGGTCCTGGTGCTCCAGATGGGGCCTCCCCAGGGCAGAGCAGAGGGGCAGGATGACCTCCCTCCACCTGCTGGCCACACTGTTCTTGATGCCCTCCAGGAGACCATTGGCCTTCTTGGCCACCAGGGCACATTGCTGCCTGGTGGGCAACCTGTTGTCCCAGGTTCCCACCGGTTTATACTGGGGACAGAGGGCAATTCCCACTGGTTTATACTGGGGACAGAGGGCAGCCAGTTGCACATGGCCAACAGGCAGGAATCCCCCACCTCCAACATCCACTTCTCCTCAAACAAGGGGCAGGTTTCAGACGTCTACATCTAAAGGAGGAAATTCCAGATGTGAGCACCTGGAATCGTGTGACACTCCCAGTCGCACGTCGACCTTTTCACACGGGAAAGCAGCTGTGCACTACGAGATTCTCTCTAACTGCAGACAGATTTACTTCTCCCCTGGTATTTATAATCTTTACAACCAGCGGCGCATTCCGTGTGGACACCGCAACAGCATCGTCCATAATTCAGCCCACCGCTCGGTGCCACCAATTAGCATTTTAAAAACCACTTATAAATGACTTATAAATAATTTCTTGGCCTCCTGACTCTCCGATGCCATAAATAAAAATGAAGGTGGCGTTTTCAATAGGCGGCTTCTCCCACAAGAGCAGGTAACAAATCTTATCCGTAGGAACAGAGGTTTTACATCTTCAAGGACAGAACAATTACATCTCGTAGGATTTAAGCGCCGTATTTCATTCACGTCTGTCTGCGAACACAACCGTCAGTGTTGGCAGCGCAAATAACGACGCGTGTTCATACAGGTTCCTCCTGGAAGCTGACTTTCCCTCTAGGCCAAAGCAATTAAGAGATTCAAATTTCACATTCTGGCCAGGAGATGGCAAACATCTGCACTTTTCCAGCTGTCAAATCGTAGGTAACAGGCTGAACGGTGAAGCCGGTATCGCTCGTCTTTCACCGACGTTTAACAATCAAGCAGCAAAACCCTAATTTTTAAAGGCGGGTAGAATTTTGTATCCCCCCTCTGGTGGGGAGTTACCCAGAGAAAGGAAATATACGTTTAAGTGAAGTTCCAAAAAATGAGTAATGGTTTGACCCTGAAAGAGGGGAGATGGAGCTGAGATGTGCGGAAGAACTTGTTTGGTGGGAGGGTGGTGAGAGCCTGGCCCAGGTTGGCCAGAGAAGCTGTGGCTGCCCCATCCCTGGAGGGGTTCAAGGGCAGGTTGGAGGGGGCTTGGAGCAACCTGGGCTGGTGGGAGGTGTCCGGGGGTGGCACTGGGAGGTCCTGAGGGTCCCTTCCAACCCAAACCATTCCGTGATTGTATGATACTCTTAGAAATAAATAAAAACCACAGATACAAGGGAGGGAGAATCAGACTCACCGAGTCCTTCTTGCGGGAACGCTCCTTTTTCATCTTCCCTCCGGCGGCTCGGATGCTGACCCGGTTCTCTCCGCCCAGGTAACCCCGGCAGTTGGCCGAGCCGCAGAAACATTTCTGAGCCTCTTTGCTGTTGGTGGACACAAGCAACGGAGCAGTTTAATAACAGACCTGCCGCACCCAGGGCGAGTTATTTAACCTTACTCTTAGGTAAGGTAAGAAATAAGGTCCTTCTGCATCCTCAGAAGAAAAGAACAAGAACTTCTCCAGGTGGCAAAGGTCTTTCTGGCCACTGCAAATTCAAATGAAGTCTTTATTTCTTACACAGCTACTGTGATCCCATGTTGTCTCAGCTGGAAAGCAAAGCCTGCTTCGTTTCCTTGTTCTTTGTAGCTCAGGAACCAAGAAGCAGAAAGGAAAACATGGGGCTGTTGGGTCTCCTACCTTCTTACCACACACTGCAAGCCCTATATTCCTTTTCCTAATGGATATATCATCAGGATTACACATCCATCAGGAAAAAGGCCTGCATTTTATAGCTCCAAACAGAATAAAGATTGGGCTGAGGATTGGTGTCAGTGCTAAGATTCAGGTGGAAGATTATTTTTTCACAGATACAGAGCCACAGAGAGAAGGGATTTAAACTACATTATAATCAAGCAATACTTCTACAAAGCCTCTGTATTTTCTACTTGACCACAGATTTTAAACTACATCCCAAAATCGCTTGGGAAAACAGTGGGTTTGGGGTGAAACGTGTATAATCCACTGGAGGAACGTGTGGCTCTGCAGTTCCAGCAGTAAAAACCAGGGAAGCTCCAGTGCAGGACCTTCTGGGAAGGAGAACTTGAGCCCAGGAAGGAGGCCGAAGAGATCAGAGCTGGAAATCTCCAGCGAGAAGACACCAGATATAAACTGAACATAAAGACAGACTGAACATAAATATGTGAGATATCAAAATGAATTAATATAGCAAAATAATTCTCCATCAGAAGCCTGACGAGAACCATAATATGAAAGCCTAATAATTTTGGCTAGGCCATATACAGAGAAAAATAAAATTATGGGTGCATAGACTCCATATTATGTGACATTCCCCAGCTTTAGAGAGATTCCCACATCCCTAGAAACCAACTAGGCCCTGCTGCAGGAGCAAGCAGAGGGGCTGAGGCTCAGTTTGCCTTCCCTTCCTGCAATTTTCCACCAGGAACAGAAAACTTCGTGACAGAACCTCCCACTTCAGCACAAACAATTTTATAATGCAATTAAAAATTCATTTCTGATTCTCCTGCTTACAGGAAGAGCCATAGCAAGGGAGGATCCAGAAGGAAAAGGAAGAGACACTCCTTAAACTGTGTTCAGTAAAAAAACCTAGCGATTATAAAATGGATATACAATTAATCTCATAATTATATGTCACTTCAAGCCTGTCAGGTGCCATTTTGTGCTTATCACAATGAAAGAGAGGGAAATACTTCGCCGTTCACCTGGAGAAGCTGTAATATATAAATATTAGGCTCAGGTTTAGAGCAGGGAGCCAAAGCCCATGCCGGAGCTCGGACACCTGCACTTCTGGAGTCAGGCAGGAAGAGGGAAGGTGCTGTTTGCTGGGCTTTTACAGCCCTGCAAGTATCTGCAAAGTCGTAAAACTAGGGGGGAGTGGGGGAGAAGAGGCATTATTTAAGGTATTGCAAAGTCTGGAGCTCGGGTAATTAATAATTAGACAGAAGAAAGGAAGAGTTGAGATAATGATCTGGGAAATTTCCGCTGGGGAGAGATGGTATCAAGTGGAACAAAAAGGCAATAAAGAGACACTGGAAAAAGACACGTTAAATCAACAGGAAATTCCTCTCCTAATTTCTGTGTTAGAAATGGAAGAAACTTTATCCTGGGAACTTTTTATACACCAGAATCCCAGTTCATTTCCAACCGCCCCGTTAAGACGAGGCTTTGCAAGTGTTTGTTCCGGAGCAGGAGATTTTTCATTGCACCAACACTCCCAAAAACCCCATTTCCAGCAGCTCAAGCAGAGAGAGCCCCAACGTACCCGTATCTCTGGAACTGGTAATCAAAGGTCAGCTCCGAGCCCGATGGGACCAGTTTGGTGGTGAAAAATCCAACTCTGAGCTGCCCATTCACAGTCCACTACAGCAAGGAGAGAAAAACCAAGACGATAAGTTATTACAAAAGCCAGGTTTGACTCTGCTTTTGCTCTAAATTAACAAGATTAATCCTTCAAACGGCATCACCGATAAATTTAAGATTTGCTAACTGGCTCGTTTCAAAGGGAGCTGTTTCCATTTCACGAAGTTACAATAAAAATAATTACAAAAAAAAAAAATAATCCCAAACAAAGAGACATAAAGATAAAGGAGAAACGCTTTCCACTCCGAGCTCACGAAGTCGCCAGGAGGTGGAAGCAAGAAGCCAACAGCTTTGCTCCATTTTTTACCTTTTGTGTCTCGCAGTTGGGTTCGCAGCTGTGGTTCATGAACCGAGAGCAGTTTCCTTTCTGGGTGGCATCGATAATCTGAAAAGAAAAGCAAGCAGTAAGTCGAGAGAAACGGCCTCCCCCCTTCTCTCTGCACCAGGCAAAAATACGAAGGGGTTTAGCTACAACCACGGCACGTTGCAACACAACCCCAGGTAGAAGTCGTCACCCTTTTCCTGCCCCAAATATTGACTTTTATTTGGTTTGGAGAACGGGTTTTATCACGAGTTTAAGTGCCCCCCAAAAAGAAGAGCACTAAGCAAGTGGCACGTGGTTCTCCGTTTTAATTGCAGGTTAATAGTTATTGGGTTGGGTGGGGATCCTGAATTTTTAATATCGGGTTTTTGACCCTCTGGTACGTGGGACGATGCCGGGGAGGGCTGGGGAAGAACATCGCTGCCACACACAGCGTGTTCGAAGAGAAAGGTCGTCTCCTGGATCGCCAGAGTCCTCCCTATTAGCTGTGGAAACACTCCCCTGTGCCCCCTTGTGACCACATCACAATCCCACGGCAGCTACAAAAATTGCTTGCTTTGAGGGAAAAATAAAAAAAAAAGAGGGGGGAAAAAAAAAAAGCACTCGGAGTATTTTGTATTTTTAGCTCGTTTACTGTAAAGCTACCCAGACCCAAAAAGTCTTGACAGAAGAGACAAGCGGAATAAAGTATTAGATTTCTATTTATACACTTTGTTCTCAACAAGGGAGGGCCCATCGCCCAAGGTGACGCTGCACTCTCTGCATCACAGCTGCACCGTCCCATAGGGCTGAAGCAAAGGCAAATAAATAAGAATTTCTGGTATGTAGGTATTTCAATGGCAGGAATCCTGCATTTAGGGGCTCCACCAGCTCTAAGTGGCCCAATTTATTGAAGATGGAGTGAGAAAATGTGATTTACTGGGACATTTTCTAGGCTGGTTTACTTGGGCATCCAAGAATGTTGAGTATGGCTTGAAAAATCTCCTGGAGCTGGGACACAGAGGTGGTTTCTCTCACACCAAGGTTTGCTCATGTGGAAGGGATGGGCCATATTGCATCCTTTCCTTTGGGAAGACAATTTCTCCTCTCCAAGGACACTGGGATAACGTTAAGCTTCTGTTAAAGCAGGTCGAAACTGTGCAATGGGTTAAGAAAAAAATACGAGAAGCACGAAAACACAAAGCCAACCAAAGTTTCCTTTCCTTAGGAATCACACTGCTCACCTCGTCGTTCTTCAGGGCCATGAAATAATAGTGAATGTTCTTGTTCCGGGCATATTCCTTCACACGAGCCTTGAACTCTTTGTGATCCAGCACTTCTCCGCAATACTCCAAGACAAAAGTGTTGCTGCAAACAACAGAGGGGGAAGGAAAAAAAGCATCACTCCGCGTTGCCACAAGCAAGAAACACCAAGGAAAGGAAAACAACTGCTGCTGGGATGGGCTCTCCCAATACAACCCCCATCCTGGTGGTGCAGATGCAATTATTAAACCCCTTAATCTGCGTTAATTCTGATTAATTTGGTTTTTTATGTTATCACATGGGTATATATATCCCAAAGAAAAGCCCAGACACAAGAAGAAAGAAGGTTCTGTAGAAGAACCAAGACCTTCTTGGTCTGGTGGGTGAAATGAAGGTGCAATAAAATATCCTTTTTATCCATAGGAAAGATGAATTTAAGCAGAGATGGAAGAAGACAACTAGTGAACCCTACACTCAGAAACAAACCTCACATTCTGTAACTTTAAACCCTAAGATGAATCATGGAACAGCTTTCTTAGTGTCTCTCCCAGGTCTTCTCTTGCTCAACATCGCCCTGAACCCTTCAGTTGTTTCCGTGTGCTTAACTGAGAGCACCAGGAAACCAAAAAGGTCCTGCCCAGCTCCACCTGGACTGAGATTCCCCAATTCCTTCCCATCATTAATCCCTCGCACAGTTCCACGGTGACCCTCCTGTGAGGGTGGTGAGAGCCTGGCCCAGGTTGGCCAGAGAAGCTGTGGCTGCCCCATCCCTGGAGGGGTTCAAGGGCAGGTTGGAGGGGGCTTGGAGCAACCTGGGCTGGTGGGAGATGTCCCTGCCCAGGGCAGGGGGTGGCACTGGGTGGGCTTTAAGGTCCCTTCCCACCCAAACCATTCTGTGATTCTATGAAATCCAGGAACCAGAAAACACCAGGATGCTCCTACTCTTCTTCAACACCGTTGCTGCGCAACAGGCCAGGGATAGAGAGCACTCCCTCGTTTTAGCAACCACTTAACGCCGTTATCTTTTACATAAACGCAGTGTGAAGACCCTCTCTGGTTGAACATCTTGGGTTGACAGCGCAGATTTGTTTTCACTTCGTTTTAGATCACTTGGCATTCCCCTCTGAAGCAATCAAAACTCCCCCCTGCAACGTCCTGTGAATTAGTCTCAAATATTCATTACAGCAGTAAAAAAACTCTGCCGTAAGAACTAAGGCTTTCTAAAGTGTCAGAAACATTCCTGGATTCCTCAGAACTCTTTGTCTTCAACAGAAGGAACAAAAAATAAATCAAGAGTTTCCACGGAAACTCACTAGAACATCCAGAGTTACAGAAAATCTTTCAACACCTAAGTTCTAGGCAGATTGTCTTGAAGCTCTGTCTCTGGTGGGTTTGAGGCTGATGAGACTCACCATCCCCATCCCACAGCCCCTCAAGAAGTTCTTGTAGAGGTGGGAAGAGAAGACGAGGAGACACAGCCCAGAGCGTGTGCTCCTCTGACGCCGTGTAGTGGGGAGAGAAAAGGAGGGAAATTAGATTAAACACGAGATGAAACTACGGCAAAACTGTCAGAAACCCTCCTGAGAAGAGAAGAAAACCAGAGCTGGAGATCTCACATGTAATTACTGGATACGCATGTACCCAGGGACACCTGAGGGAGGACAAGGACGATAAATAAAGCTGGAAGAACTTCAGCACGTCTCCTAATGTCAGTGGAACTGAGGAAATGCAAGCAACTGATTTTCCCTTCACAAGGGAATAGAAGAGCATGAGGACGTTATTCGAAGAGCAAAGGCTTACGATGGCAGATCTTTGGCAGCTCTGAGCCCCCAGCCTTTCTTCTCAGTGAGGATCACCTCCACATCCGCGTGTTGTTTCTTCTGGAAGCGCCTGTTGGAGCAGTAGTCGCCGTTGGGGCACCGGGAAGAGCTAAAGAAAGGAAAAGGGAACAAATCAATCCCCAGCAGGACAAGAGCGACAACAGAAAGGGCTCAGATGGGAAATAAGATGCCGAGGAACCATAATAAATTCAGTGTAAAAAACCTCCAAACGTGTTTTGCTATAAAAAGCATTACCATCTGACTGTCAACATGCAAATGCAGACAATTTATTTCTGGAAGGAAGACAAAAACATTTGGAACGCGAATCTCGCTCTACTTCAATGTCGTACCACCAGAACGGGATGGTCTGGCCTCTTCTCTCCACGTTTTTATGGGTTATTGCCCCAAGATCTCTCCTTCCCCTGCATCTACTGCCTGCACCAGTAAATCAAAGCCAAAGGGCAGGGCTTCTGCTAGAGGAGGCCACGGAGATGCTGGGAGGGCTGGAGCCCCTCTGCTGGGAGGACAGGCTGAGAGAGTTGGGGGGGTTCAGCCTGGAGAAGAGAAGGCTCCGGGGAGACCTTGGAGCCCCTTCCAGTCCCTAAAGAAGGGGGGCTCCAGGAAAGCTGGGGAGGGACTCTGGATCAGGGAGGGGAACCAGAGGAGGAGGGGGAAGGGTTTGACCCTGAAAGAGGGGAGATGGAGCTGAGATGTGGGGAAGAACTTGTTTGGTGTGAGGGTGGTGAGAGCCTGGCCCAGGTTGGCCAGAGAAGCTGTGGCTGCCCCATCCCTGGAGGGGTTCAAGGGCAGGTTGGAGGGGGCTTGGAGCAACCTGGGCTGGTGGGAGGTGTCCCCGCCCAGGGCAGGGGGTGGCACTGGGTGGGCTTAAGATCCCTTTAAGGTCCTAAGGCTCTGAAGAACACACCAGTCTCTTGTCACTGCCCAGGAAAGTCTGAACTCCTTTAAGGGTTTCTCAAGTCACCTCATGGACACTACCACCGAACTCTGGCAACTCGTGAAACCCCTCTTACCACTCTATCATGAGCAGGCGATTGAGACAGTCTTCTCCACACGCAACCTCCCCCTGAGCTCGCTCTTCTTTGGAGAGAGGGGGGCACTCACACAGCATTCGCTTAATGTCCCGGTGAGACTTATTCTTCTTCCTGTCGAAGAGAAGTCATCAAAATACAGGTTAGACAGAATCCGGGCAGAGAAATTACTCCTCGAGCTCTCCCAGTTGTTACTGGAGGAAATTAGTTTATTCTCTAGGACCTGGGCACATGGATTAATTACCTTTGGACAACCACCAGAAGGTAACCAAGGATGATGGTTTGAGCGGGAGGTGATGACCTTCTGATCACGAAAGATGATTTCTCAGAAAGACACCCCATATTTAACCCCTTTTTTTTTAATCTTCTCCTCAATGTCCACAACCCAACTTTATTTCCGATGTAGATGGGCACACGCACAGGCACCTAGGTCCAGAGGAAGGACCAAAACTCCTTCATTTTGTCATATAAGAAGCCAATCTAGAGAAAATTCAACTCCTGGTTTATCTACATAGAGGCTTCCTCACTACATAGTACAAGTTCTAAGGTTTAAATTAAGAGGATAAACTCCAATTAGCCTCTCGTGAAACGCTCTATTCTCTAATCCTATGTAATACCACGGAGACAATCTCCAGAGATCCCTTCCAACCCCAGCTATTCCCGAACATCCACTCGCTTTCGCTCATCCAAAAGGGCCAGGAGAAAACCTATATTCAAAAATATTCACATATAAACCATTAATCGAGCGCACGTGCCGTCTCAAAGCAGCTTTCTTTTAATAAAGCCAATTGGAGGGTTCACCTACTTAAACCTCCGCTTGACTGGCAAATAAGACGATGAAAAAGCAAACAAGAGTCTCAGAAAAAGGTTTCAAAGTCATCTACTGATCTTTTAGTTGCCAGGAGATGATTAGGGAGACGCTTTGGAGGGTGGGTCTCAGAAAGACAAAAAAAAGGCCTAAGGAAAAAAAAAAAAAAAAGCTTGGATTGAAATAAATAGCAGGTTTTATCTGCAGATAATTGGTTGGTTTGCAGACTCTGAATCGAGAATATCTTTCAAAACACATTTCTATTACAAAAAAAAAAAAAAAGGCAGGCATTTTAGTGAAGAGCGTTACTCAACCACCCTTTCGTCTCTCTCGGGCTACGAGAAGAGGAACAATGAGAGGAAAAAGGACTATGAAGTTAAATGAAATGGCAAAAATTAATCAGAAGGCCTTGCCAGGAAAAAAAACTGGTCACAAACTCATAAGAAGTTCTCACCTACACGGTAAAGCCCAGGCAAGTATTTTTTTGGCAAAACACCTACAAATCTTCCCTAAAATTCAGAAGTAGATGAGTTTTCTTTTCCAGGGATCACATCCATCTACAACATTCCCAAGGAAAAACATAATCTGCAGCCACCAGCCACCCTCTGATATTTCAAATTACACTCTGTTAGAGCTAAAATAGCTCATTTGAGATGACAGTTAGAGGTAGGTAACCAAAACCTTTGGAAATACATGGTTTTGGTCCAAAAGCTGTGGCTGCCCCATCCCTGGAGGGGTTCAAGGCCAGGTTGGAGGGGGCTTGGAGCAACCTGGGCTGGTGGGAGGTGTCCCTGCCCAGGGCAGGGGGATGGTACTGGATGGAACTTCCAACCCAAACCATTCTGTGATTCTATGATCCCTTCCCCTCCTTTCGAATTACGCCAAATTGGCCATAAAAAAATAAAGCTATCACCGAACCAAATGGAAATTAAAATCTCAAATTGCTATAGGAAAGGGAAAAAAGAAGGGTGAAAATAAAAATCAGTTACCTTTCCGTCAAGTACACGTTCTCCTCGATAAGGTCAAAGTAACAGGGCATCTTCCCTTGCTTGGCGAACTCCTTCCAGCGCTGGGGGTCTCTGAAGTCGTCCATGATGCACAACCGACCCACCATGGAGGAGTCCTGCGGCGCTGCCTCCACTTGCTCTCCCTCCAGTTTCACCTTCTTCTTCTCCCTCGAGTCCACGTCGCTCTCGGAGTCACTCTCCAACTCCGGGCGTCTTTTTTTTGGTGGACCTCGCTCTTTCGCATCGTTTTTTTCCAAAACCTTCACCTCTTCCTTCTTCTCCCCGCCAGGCACCGGCTCCTTGGTGGAATTGCTGCTGATCTCGTGCGCCTGCACCGAACCTTTTTCCTTCTGCCCGGGCACCTGGCATTTCCCGGAGGGGCTGGGAAAGCGAGGTTTGCAGTCATCATCCCAACGGTCATCCTCTTCGTATTCCTCGTGATCCTCCGTTAGAGAATCCGGTACCTGCCCTTGTATTCGTTCGTAATTAACAGCGGAAGGTCTGCTAACGGACCTCGCGTCCCAATAACCGTTGCCTTGCCAGTAAGTCTGAGAGCCACCATAGGCTCCCGAGCCCGGTTGGTACACGTAGCCCGAGTAGACCCCGAAGCTGCTATCTGGCTGCTGGTAGGTGCTACTGGGCTTCTCCGACTGGGAAAAGTCCCAGCCCAAACCACCCAGATCCTCCGCCGTGTGGAAACCATCCAGCCTGGAGTATTCTCCGAGGCCGGACTGGTTGAGTCCACCCTTCCCTTGCCGACTGTCCGGTTTGGAAGAGCTCATCTGGTGTCGGGATTTATCGGCGCTTTCAAAACTCTCCGGCAGACAAAAGGGCTGCTCGTCTGGTCGGCCGATGGGTCTACCGATGGCCATCAGCTCCTTCAGCGTTATTCTCTCGTCCGGGTTGGGTTTGCCATGGGAATCTGCCATCAGGTCCGCCTGACTTGTGCTGTCAACGCCATCGCTCTGAGGCTGGCACGGATCCGGCCGCAGGTCCTCCATCTCCTTCCTGCTCAGCTCGGTAGAAGTTGCCGGACTCTTCTCCATCCCTCTAGGAGAACATCTGCTCTCTACTTGCGGGCCGCTCTTACTGGGCATATTCTCCATCCTCTCTTCATAATAGGGTCTACTGGACTCTGGTCGCTCATCGTCCCAGTGGTCGGAGAAGCGCCGGTTGCCCTGGCTGCTCCGTGAGGAGCCGGGGCTGCTCTCCTCCATCGCTATGGTTGAGTTTTTTGGTACGACAACAACCGACTGGAGGCGTTTCCGTGGTGTGCCGTCATCAGAATCCGAGTCTTCCGTGTCACTGTCTTCACTGCCCCCCTCACTGTCGCTCTCCCCTGTGTCCGAGTAATCGTGGTGGCCAGCAGGAACGAATTCAGCGGCGTTGCCACTGCTGTCACACGTCGGGGCTTGTGTAACCGTCTCCGTTTCTTCCGCAGTGACAATGACATCGCAAGAGGGAAACAAGGCATCTGGAAAAGCCGAAGCCACCATGGGCTCATTTCCCTCCTCCTTCTCGGCCAATTCGCCGGGACACCCAACTCTCAAATCATCCAACCCACCTCCCTCGGTGGAAACGGCACTTTCTTCCACGACCTCTCTGCCACGGTGCTCCAGTGGCGCTTCCGAATAGTAGGAATGTTCATCTTTGAATGAGGGCTTGCCTTTTGCCAAACCAAGGTCAACGTGCTGAGCACCCAACTCCACCATCTCTTCAGCTTCCGAATGCTGCAGGGGCTCCTGGCACCCATCCGGTTGTGGTGGCACGTCCCATTTGGAAGAGACGCTTTCCTCCAGCACGGGATGGTCCGACCTGAGTCTCGGGGAACAACCATCCTGGGAGGGATCCTGGCTTGAGCTCTCCACTGCCAGGCTAATCTTCTGGGAAGGATGATCATGCTCATTGTCACCAGCAGACTTGGAGTGGAGATCCTCCGTGCTCTCGTAATCGCATGTCACGGTCTGGGGCTCCACCTGTACGTCCAGGAACGTCTCGGATGTAACTTTTAAATCTGCCGGTTCCGCTTCGATTTCAACTTCCGAATGGTACAGAGCAGGGGTGGCATCGTCGGAAACGTCGTAGCAAAAAATGGGTTCTTTGGTTTTGTCACAGGGAGTCGCCTGATCATCCAGCTTCTTGAGCGTGGATTGAGCATGATCTACATTCACGAGGGGCAAAGGGATGGCTTCCCCTTGCTGCTGAGGGACCGGAGCCTCCGCTGGCCCGAAGAGGCTGTTGCACTCGCTGGACTGGACCCGAGAATCATCCGGCTCTTGCTCTTGAGACGCGTACGTGCCCTCAAACCCGTTAGACGGCAACGGATACGACGGACTCGTCTTCGCAACAGGCGACGCTTCTGACCGACACAAGCTATCGTCGGAAGAGGCGGCGACATCCTCTGTTTTGGAGGCACTGGAAGTTGCCAAACCATCAGCCCTACCCTCCGGGGACCCGTTTACACTCAGCTCCGTGGGGAAACACGTTCTTACAGGATCGGGCTTTATCTTTAATAAAGTTTCTTGCTCCTTAACACTGTCATGGCATTCGTTTCCCGTAAGCTCCTCAGACTTTGAGTTAGCAAAACCCACTGGCGATTCGTCTGCCTTTTTAAAAGCGGGCAAATCGTTTAACTGATTTAGTGGAGAAAGTGTCTTTTCCCTTTCAAACTTTTTCGCAATGGACACCCTGATCTCATTGTTTTTTAGACAAGAGGTCTCTAAATCTAGAGAATTAGACTGCTGTTTTATTTCTTCGCTCGATTCTGTACAACAGAAAGAACTCTTAAATTTATCAGGCTTTGGTGTGGGGGTCTTTGAAGGGGTGGACTTATAACGGGAGGAATTCACATTACTGTCGGGCTTAGAATGGGATGTCCCCTTTCGATAGCCAAGCTCATCAAGGGGAGAGCACCTTTTGGTTACTTCACTTTCTGAAGTCCTTTTTGAATCTCTATCTGCTTTCGAAGAAGACCTTCCTCTCCTCTCCACGTCGGCGTGAGACGACTCGGCTTTGCTGTCCCTGTCCGACTTGGAGTAAGAAGTCCTCGAGTCTCTGTAGGAGGATGAGGAGTGGGAGGAGGTACGTCTCGAGTCGCTCGACCTGGAATGTGTCCTCCTGTACTCGTCCTCCGAGTCCGAGCTCTCTCGCGCCCTGCTGTCCGCGTACGAACGGGAATACCTCGACCTTTCCCTGTACGGGGAGCTCCGATGGTATCGGCGGTCGGATTCGTAGTAATGGGAACGCTCCGACCTCGAGTAGGAAGAGCTGGTTCGGGAGCTCCAATCCGATCGGGAACGGGAATGAGATCGGCTTCGCCTCCTCTCTCTGTCTGATCGAGAGCGGGAGGACGCGTACCGCGAATCTCTTTCCGATTTCGAATAGCTCGAGTACTTCTCATCCCTGTCCGACTTGGAGCGGGAGGAGGACTTCCCCAGGTCGTCGCTTCTGAGGGACGCGGAGCTTCTTCTGGGATCCCTCTCCTTTTCCGTACTGGATATCTTCAGTTCGTGCGACCGCTGGCTGGAGGAGGTCCTCACCGAATCCTCGTCAGACTCGGAGCCCAGCAACGTGCCGTCGGACTGGGAGAACTTCCTCTTCGACCCCTGCCTCCGGGAGCAGAGGGGAGCACCTTTTGAGCTGTCGGAAACCTCATCCTCTTTCCCAATATGGGAATCTTCCTTCTGCGGAGTTATTTCCGTCTGCTCGGGCGTGTTTTGAGTTACGTGTTCCTCCGAACCCCGCGAGACCGCATCCTGCTTGACGTCCAAAGGCTCCGAAGCCTCCTTAGGTACCGCGTGGGATGGCTCCTTCGGAAGGGGGACTTCGGCTTCCACGGGAGGCGACAGCAACAGCGTCGACATCAGCGTTACCGGCAGCTGGGGTAAGGCGACCGCTGCGGGGACCGGCATGGACGCTGCCGGCGACGCCGTGGGCGGAGGGGGAGGCGGGGGAGGCGGTGGCGTGGAGGGACAGTCCGCGGCCAACACCACCGGTTCCGTCACCGGTGTCACAGCCGGCGGCGGTGGGGGTAGCGTGGCTGCCGTAGCCAGCAGCGGTTTTGCCGTGACATTAAGTAAATGTTTTTTAAAATGGATCTTCCCTAATTCTACCTTGGGTTTGGGAGGTGAAGACTCCTCAGCTGAACCAGCGGCATCCCCCAGGTCCATTTTATTTTTGGGGTTAAAGTCAGTCTGAAGGGGTACTGCTGGGGAGTTCTGAGTTTCATTTTGTTTCTCGTTTCCGAGAGCGGTCAGAAATCTGTTGGGTAAGGTTTTCTTGGTTAAACTAAAGCTGAAAGACACCTTCTGTCTTCCTTGCTCCTCAAGGTTAACCTTTGTTTTGGTGCCTTTGGGCAAAAAGCGACTCGAAGCAACGCCTTTGAACACCGGGCCTTTGATAAAACCAGCTTTCTGCACAGCTTCAGGCTTGCCCTGCCAAAAAAAAAGAAGATGCTGTTAGAAGAATTGGGTTTGGGAGGGTTTTACCTCATTTCTACAGGCACATCCAACAATTTTTCTTTTACCAGGTGAATTTTTCAGGACAATAAAATAGAAATTGATACCCTGGGCTGGAGTCTGGGATGGCATAACCTGGCTCTCTCTTGAACAGAATCAATTACTCGGTCATTTCCAGTTCGGAGCTAAGCCTCCTTTGGGGTTTGGGTTGAGGCTTTTTAATTGACTTATTAATGAGCAAACTGAAAGCCTTTTTTTTTTTTTCATTTAATTCTTATTTTTTGAAAAAGAAATAGAGTCCAGCATGTAAAGTTAACTGAAGAGATAGGATGACTTTATTTGGGCTGTTTCTGTGCTTCCAAGCCACAAAAAATCCTGCATTTTTAAGCTCTAAACGCGTTTGTTTTCACATCCCAGGACACCGCACCTGGACGCATTCGGTTTCAGAACCAGACCATCAAGAATTAGAGCTGCCATTTGAAGCCCTGTCCTTTCCCACCTCCCACCTTATCTCAGTCATTAGTAATTCCTAAGAAGTTTCCAGGCCTGGGCGTAGATCGGTATTAACAAAATGACCTCCAAGGATTCCCACCAGGATTCGCGATGCGTGGTGGCTCTGTCACTCTTGTCACCTCCAGGCCATCTCCCCAGCAGCTCTCTGCCCTCTCCTGCCCAGGATCTCACTCCCCACCCCGCACGGAGGACCGTGCTACGGCAAATCCCTTTGTTTTCGATGCTAACGAGCTGAAACTCCTCTTCTCTAGGACACGAAGAGCTGAGGATCTCCACCAGGAAAGCTGCCGTGACAACGCTCGCAACGGAACCCTGGGCTTTGGAAATGGATGAAGCCCAGAGCAACAAAGCTCCTTCAGCACCAGAACCTCTGACCTTACAGGAGGCATTTATCCAAGCCCCAAATTAGCAGTTTTCAGAGCATAAACCACCGTGCGTTTACCTGTCTTAGCATTTCTCCAACTATTTTAAAGCTCAGGGCTCGTCTGTGTCACAGCAGCGCAATCCCTGAAGGTGAAGGTTGCCACAACCATGGGGAAAAAAAAAAAGCTGTTTTCAATAGCCCTTCTCCTCACAAATCCAAATTGCTTTAGTGTAATTACGTTTTGGGTAAGAAGGACAACTCCCAACAGAAACAGTCGTAGCGGCATAAAAACCACAGAGAGCCAGGCTTTATTCCCATAACCGTTGCCCAAACACAGCTTTGGCAGCAGCAGCGTTTTCCTGCAACCCCCTGTGAATTATTACTTGTTTTGTTATCCTTTAACTTTGGTAAAACAACGCGCAGCCGCTCTAAAGGCAGCAGAGTAAATTATTAAATAAGACGTCAGTGGAATGGAAACCTCGTCCCATTCTATTTGCACCGCTGGACGTTCATAGATACAAAAATATCCTCATTTTTGATGGGGTTTTATTGTCATTGTGCAAATCATGTCACAGTCTCCACATGACCCAGCATCAAGCACAGGTTTGATGTTCACCACCAGCTTTGTGGGGAAAAAAAATAGGTGCAAAAAAAATCCAAAAGACTCCTTTTAAATGGGTGTTATTTATACGGGTGCTATTTCATGGATGCTTTTAAACGAGTGCCAAACAGGGACCTTGAAAAAAAAAAGATCTTTTCCCAGCTCTGAAACACGCTGCTCCCTCCTCAACTGGTCTCACAACCATCTCCAGAAATTCATTCTGAAAATACGATCCCTGTTTTCAAAAGAACCCACGCATCAGAATTGATCCACAGACCGATACACAAGTGTATATGAACTAATTAATGGAAAAACCAAGGACAAAATCAAGCGTTCAGCCTGTTTGGTAGGAGTTTCTACGCGCCCGAACACCACCCTCCTGTAGCGTGCTGGGCTCAGCCTCCCCAAAAGCAAAGGAACATCAGTTTGGGGGTTTTCTGGGTCAATTATTATCCCTGCGTGACCAGAAATTCACACCTTTTTACCCCAACCTGTGTAGGTATCTTGGGACAACGGAAGAGTAAGAGAGGAGGTTCTTATTTTCAACCATGCCCTGATGTCTAACAGAAGGAAGTCTCCACAAACCTGAATCCAAATATCAGAGACTGGATTCACCTATTACACCAATTATATATAGTGCAGCAGGATTCAAGAGTTTTCTTTCTTGCCAGAAATTTTGTGAAATTCCTTTCTGTTCAAAATTCACATTGATGGAAACGCACCCATGTTTTGCTCAAAACCTCTCCAACTTCAAGGGCAGCAGATCTGAAATCCAAGCTCCCACAGGAATATGGGGGTTTGGATACGTCCACCAAACACCCGAAGGCCAAAAAAAAAAAAAAAAAAAGAACATCTAAGCTTCTTTCCCCCCTTCTTCTAATCCCTCCCCTTTTCTCAGTCTGTTCAGCAGACACTATATATTTCAGAACAAACGTTTCACCTTCAAGTGCTCACCCTTCCAGGGATTTTTTTTTTTGATTAAATAACACCAAGTTTAAAAAAAACACAACCCATGACTTACAGAATTTGAAATTACAGATTCCATAGGTAGCTTTTGAAATGTAACAGGTAGTATTTACTGGGAAAAGCTCTGTAGCAGAAGAGGAGTTCTCCTTCCTTTAATGATCCTACAGCATCACAAATTATTAGCAACAGGCGTCCGTGTGCTAGGATATTAAATTCCTCCAGTCCCTCCAAGTTTTCTCCTTTTCCCTTAAATTCATTGAGCCACAGAGAGCAAAACTGATTATTTTTTTGCCCACAGATTAAGCCTTGAAATAATCATCTTCTCACAGTGTAGAAAGCATTGACCTGCACCGAATGTCTCAAGGGCACTGTGGCGCTCTGCTGTGACATCCCGGGGTGTAGATGGTAGAAGAGGGTTCCCTTCTTTCCTGGATTTAACCATGGAGCTGGAGACACCCCAGGATAATGTCAGATTTGAAAGTGATGATCACAGAATCATGGTATGGTTTGAATTGGAAGGGACCTTCAAGCCCACCCAGTGCCACCCCCTGCCCTGGGCAGGGACACCTCCCGCCACACCAGGTTGCTCCAAGCCCCCTCCAACCTGCCCTTGAACCCCTCCAGGGATGGGGCAGCCACAGCTTCTCTGGCCAACCTGGGCCAGGCTCTCACCACCCTCACACCAAACAAGTTCTTCCCCACAGCTCAGCTCCATCTCCCCTCTTTCAGTTTAAAATATGCCCCGCAACACTGTCCACACAAGCGGGGTTTAGTTTTGCAGTTTGCTTTACCTGGACACTAAAACCTCTCTCAACTCAAGGAATCCATAGGTCAAACTAACCAGGTTGGGCCAACGCGTGTCTCAGGGACTACATTGAGAAAGGAACCCATTTTACTCACCTCATTTTCTTCTTCTCTATTGCAATCCAGCCGAGGAAACATGCAAAAGAAAACATAAAAAGAAGGTGTGAATATCAGGTGGAAAGAAGAAACGTAACATTAGATCTCTGGTGCTGCAAATGGGACGGGGACGGAGCGAGGAGGGCAACACCGACCCTACAAATAAACCTGCTGCAAGAGATGTCCCCACCAACGTCACCCGACGGCCAGGCAGACACTTTAACCTCCTCTGAAGGAGATCACGGTGGAGTTTTGGCGCTCAATTATTTCCACACCAAAAAATTCTGCACGGGCTCTGACAGAGCAAACCTTTTTTCGAGCAAACCACTGTCTCAGCGTTGTCTTCTGAGGGTCCGCAAACCAGCCAGAACCTTATTTCAACAAACACGCGGCCATGACACAGATATAAGAGTTTGATAATGAGATGGAGGAGGTGGATTTGGTTTTCTTTGGATTTTAGGAGACAAGAAACAGTGAAAGCATCTGCCTCTACCATTGCCAGAAATTAAAAATACTGAAAAACGCCTTATTGCTGAAATTAAAGATACTTAAAAACGCTTTATTGCTGTATGACCTGCTACAGACCTGCAGCTCTGGCTATTTACCATGATGCTTAGAATTAATTAATCAATACTTTAGCAGTTAGAAGCTTGACAACCAACTAATGGGGCGCATCACCTTGATCCCAACCCAACCTGCCAACGCTGAGCCAACGGGAAAGCCCAATGTTCCTTTGCTTCCCTACGTTCCTTGCCCCAACACCACGAGCAAAGCAGCTTCTCCTACGAGGAAGGAGAAGGAACAAGGACAGGGCCACCCTCTCCCTGATTTTCTCCGAATCTGGAAGAGCTTCAACGAGTTCCTCAGACCGCAAAGGACAACTACAGAAGCAGATGTAGAAGTTTCAGCAGTTACCAAAAGGCTTATCACCAAAATATCAACAGCTCATCTGTCTCTGTCCATTATTTCCTCTACTGCAAGTCCAAAAAACACTCTCCACCGCTCCAACCCTCATGCTAAAAGCCCTTTCCCCTTTGAACTTACAAAGAATTTCAGCTGGATTTTTGCTAACTTTTACAGCTTTTCAACCACAATTCAGCACCATCATGGCGAGACGGTGAAAGACTTGTCGCAGAAAAGGTTCAGAGATTTCACTTCAAACGTCGCCTAATCGAGAAGTATCGGTTTCTGGGGAATAAAAAAAGCCAAAGCTCTCGGTTTCTGTGCAACCCGGCGCGGTGACGGCACGGCAATAACCACCTACTTTCCCGTTTAAACCATCAGCAATGGAGAATTAGGAGCAACCTGCTCGGAAGACCAGCAGTAAGACAGTGCTGCTGCCTCTACCAGGGCTCGTGTCCAATTGATAAAGCTTATTAAAAGGCTATAAATTATTCTTACAACAGCGTGACCAGGGTTTGTTTTCATTGAGGAAACATGAGCCGCGAGTTTAAGCAGGTTGCGGAGCACACGAGGGCACATCTGTGATTTACCGGGGTTAAGCAAGCCACGAATTCAAAATACCACTAATGCAGAGGAGGTCAGGAGCCCTCCAAGAACAGCATTTTGACATCAATTACTCCCTAAAAGGAGGTTTCATCTTCAGGCTGATGAGAACTGGGAGAGGTGGCTGTCACACCAGAAGGCTGGGCCACCACCCAGAGACACCTGGACAGGCTGGAGAGTTGGGCTGAGGAACCTGATGAACTTCAACAAGGGCAAGTGCAGGGTGCTGCACCTGGGGAGGAATAACCCCCTGCACCAGGACAGGTTGGGGCTGACCTGCTGGAGAGCAGCTCTGAGGAGAAAAACCTGGGAGTCCTGGTGGACAACAGGATGCCCAGGAGCCAGCAATGGGCCCTGGTGGCCAAGAAGGCCAATGGCATCCTGAGGGGCATCAGGAAGAGTGTGACCAGCAGGTGGAGGGAGGTCATCCTGACCCTCTGCTCTGCCCTGGGAAGGCCACAACTGGAGCACTGGGACCAGTTCTGGGCTCCCCAGTTGCAGAAGGACAGGGAACTGCTGGAGAGTCCAACAAAAGGCTACAGAGATGTTGAGAGGCCTGGAGCATCTCTCTTACAAAGAAACGCTGAGGGACTTGGGGCTTTTTAGTCTGGAGAAGAGCAGACTGAGGGGGGATCTGATCAACGCCTACAAATACTTCAAGGGTGGGTGTCAGGAGGATTGGGCCAGGCTTTCTCCAGTGGTGCCCAGGGACAGGACAAGAGGGAACAGGCACAAACCGGAACAGGGGAAGTTCCATCTCAACCTGAGGAGGAACTTGTTTGCTGTGAGGGTGGCAGAGCCCTGGCAGAGGCTGCCCAGAGAGGTGGTGGAGTCTCCTTCTCTGGAGACATTCAAACCCCACCTGGACACGTTCCTGTGGGACCTGTTCTGGGTGGCCCTGCTCTGGCAGGGGGTTGGAGGAGATGATCTCCAGAGGTCCCTTCCAACCCCATAGCATTCTGCGATTCTGTGATCCCAAAAAGTGGAGTTTTAGACTACCAGGACATCAACACTGTTAGCAACCACGTATTTTTCAGCGTCGGACACAAGCGTTGACGAGGGCTGAGAACGGCACTGAGGTTTCCAAGACCCAACACGAACGTTGGACCTGATGACCTTAATGGTCTTTTCCAACCTCAATGAATCTATGAAGACTTTCCACACATCCATAACCAGACGTGTTGTGATATGGCACAGAACAACAGCCAGCAGATGAAAGCTGGTGGTCCTACACCAAAAAAAGAAGAAGAACTGTCTCTTTATACATTAGAACATGGATTTAAGTAGCTACAAATTGGGAGGTGGGTGATGAAGAGGTATTTACAATAAATATCCTGCTGTAAGAGTGAAGTAACTAACTTCTCTTTAAAAAAAAAACAAAAACCACAATTTGTTTTTGCTCTCATTGCCAAAATGTTGCATAAAACTAACATTAAGCTAAAATGCTGGCGAGCACACAAAGTAGACGTCTCTAAAACCTGCAATACACTGAAGGGGGAAAAAAACCTCCTTGAGATCCTTCAAAAGCCAGAGAAAATCTGGCAGGAGAAAGTGAGCTGCATTAGGAAATGGATGATCTTGTTGCTCTAAAGAGACTTGTCAACCCTCGGAGGGGGGAAAATTGCTAAAATATGAGCCGCTTAAAGGGTGGCGAGGGAGAAATCAAAATATCAAAAGGTAGAAAACAGTGAAGAAGGGACAAAATAGATATTGCATGAATTAAACTTGTTGTTTAAAATAAAATAGGTAAAATGAAGCTGAAATGACATTGCTGGTAATATAACTTGTATGGCCCTAAATGCCTACATGAACGATTTAATTTCTACTGGACAGAATTCTACTGGAAAAGAGTTCCAAAGAATTCTTTTCCTAGAGGGAATAGCAGTATTGCCTCTCTGCAGAGGGATTTCAGCCAGTTATAGCCCTATCCCTCCCGAATTACTCCTCTGTCACCAGGTAAAGCAGAAGAAAATCATTCCACCTCGCTCCGGGTGCTTAATATATTAATTATCCCTTAAGAAAGGAGGTCGCTGCCTTGGGTTATGGATCCCGTTTCCATTTACAGCCTCTTCCTTTGCCCCAGATGAAAGAAAAAAATAAAAAAAAAATATATATACATATATATAAATAGATTTCCAAAATTAGTGAACAAGTCTCTGTTCACTCGAAAACCTATTGCCAAATTCCTCCCACCCCGGGTTTGAAGTTACATAAAACCATCCTCTCCCCCTCCTCGGTCAAAGCCTGAGGAAGGAGCTGGCACCGGCACAACAAGAGCCTCCGGAGCTGAGGATCCATCCAAAAACCCCACGGAGGGGTTTTTTTCCAGCAGGATTCCAGCCCCAGGAGTTTAGAGCAATCCCGTTTGTTTCCCTCC
>QJSC01015323.1:51165-70206 GCA_003697955.1 Calidris pygmaea | reverse complement strand
GAAAAAAAACACCAGTCTTGCCCTGAAGTAAAATTTAAAAGAGCAATTTTGCCAGTCTGCGAGTCGGATCTAATTAACTAACGAGAAATATGGGGCAGGTAACGGGAGGATGCACTCGCACACACCCCACAAAGGCACAACTGCACCCAAAACCAACCGAAGGGGTGTAAATCCCAAATCCCCACAGGGTAGAGAGAAGTTTGTATTTGCACAAAAAGCTTTTTTTTAAGGCTATGGACCCACATTTCTACCAAAATTCCTTTTATTTTAAATTTATCAGTGGTCTGATAAAGCATTCTTTCTCCAGGTTTTTATTCCCACTCATGGAAACGCCCCAGGTTTGACACGGGCACGTTAATTATAAAAAATGCATTTTAATTCTGAGGTTCTGCAGCTCCAGCATTTCTTAGATGCTTCAAGAGCTTGAGATGAATGAGACACCTCTCCTTTTTACAGCAGAATCTGAAGTCTAGGCGGGCTTTGCTTATGCTAAAAAAGCAAACAAACAAACAAAAAACCAAAACACTGGCGAAAAACGACAAAATTAAAACAAAACTTTAAGAGCCTCACCTGCCAGATGTCCTCTAATTTTTTTTACTTTTTTTTTTTCTTTTTCATTTTTGTCTTCTAAGAGTGAAAAAAATGTAGAAGCCTAAAGCTCTTCTTATCTCAACATCTGGCCCATCATGGGGAGGCATCAGGACGCCTTGCTTTGAGCTGAGGATGGGACATTGAGCAGGCATTAGCTCAGGTCCATCTGAAAGCCAACCCCCACCTCGGTAATTAACTTTCTTTTCAAAGAAAGGAAACAAAAGGCCAAAACCTCACACCACCACCACCCCCCCCGAGGAAATCCCGACTTCCAAACTGTTTTTCCTTAGGCCAAGGTGAACCAGAGATGTCCCACCAGCCTGGGCATGCTGGTGGACTTCCAGAACTGTTCATGGATCCACCACCATGACCATCATCCCCAACACCGGGGCTGAGCAAACCAGAGGTAAATATAAAGACTTGGGGTGGAAACTTCCAGTTTCAGCAAGATCTTGAAGCCAAAAAAGGGAATTCTGGGCTGATTTCGCTGCAGAGTTTGGTCTGGGGATGGAAGGTTGCACCTCCTGGCTTCTGCCACCACCGTGATGAAGATGTTCACTCTTTGCTGCTCTCATTCAGCTCCTGCCACCCTCAAAACCCAATGACTGGATGAAATACTTACAGATCTGCAGCGCTACCACCTTGCTGGGTTTATTAGTCTCTAATGTGGTGGGTTAGAGATAAAAATCAATGACAAACACCCAGCGTTCCCTGTGATTGACTGAACCGCGGCGCTAAATTGCTGCGAAATCTTTTGTACCCAAGGCTGTGCTTTCAACGCCCAAACACATCCCAAAAATACNAAAAAAAAAAAAAAAAAAAAAAAAAAAAAAAAAAAAAAGTAGGGAAGTTAATAGACAATCCTGCTCCTTCCCCCAAAACGCCACAGAGAAAAGGCTAAAGCACACGCAGGACGGGAGAAAAAAAAAAACAAAAAACCACTATTTATCACCTTATTTAAACAGAAGCTTGAAAACAAGCCAAACTCGCCAGAAAATGAGGTCAAGGCAGCTGTGAGCACATACCTGGCCCTGCAGCACGTCCCCCAGCTCTCCCGTTCCCCGCTTCCCGAAATTTATACAACATTTTCTGCGGGTTTGGGGCTGTGATTTTGGAGCTGGGGGAGAGACACCATTTCTCCCGCGCTGGAAGAGGAAAGGACCGAACGCGCCGTGAAAACAAGGAGCTGAATATACCAAAAATAAATATTTTTTTTTTCTTTTACAAAAATGATAAGGGCCAAGAGACACCTTTTATAGTCACAACCATGTCAGAAAGGGATTTTTCTTTTACCATAATTATGGGATATCAGTGTATGGAGCCACCTGTAACCATCGGTGAACGCTCTTCTCCTAATATGAGGGAGGGAACTTTATAAAGTTCCTTTCCCCTTGTGAAATGAACTTGATAAATCAAGAAAAACCCCAGACACGAGCCATTTTAACACTGCATGAAGATTGAAGAAATTCAACTCGTCGTACTTCCCACTTCAGCCCAAACCAGAGTCCCATTTCTCATCTGGCTGGAGAAGAGCCACCAAGAGTAGATTCGAGAGACATCACAGCACAAGATGGAAAACTTATAGCTCTATAAATTTTTACTCTGAGCATTTACACTCCTTTCTCCACAGCTGGGGAAAATATAGGCTAAAAAAAAAAAAAAAAAACCAAACCCAAAATATGGCATGAGCTAAAAATGCCTGTTCTTTGCCAGCTGGAAGAGCCAGCAAAGGGATTTCTGCCCAAGCTCTGGGTCCAGAGGAGCTCAGGGAGACCCTTCCCGGGGCAGATCCACCCAACAGGGACCAAACCCTAAAGAGAAGGAGAAGAAATAAAGGGGGAAAAGAATGGTTTTTGAAAAAAAAAAAAAAATAAAAGAAAAAAAATCGTTTTGGAGCTGCTCCTCTTGTGAAGGAAGGAGGGGCAGAGAAAAGAGACACTGGCAGGAGAATGTGGGAAGAAACAGATTGAGGGGTTAGGGTGGGGGGGTTTTTTGGCCAAAAGTTCATTTATTAACTATTTAGCTATTTATGTGTTAATAAAATTAGCATTTATAACATAATAGTGGTTAAAATATCAGTGTTAATAATATTACCGTTTTAGAGAAGCGAGGATCTTTCGTTTCAGGAAAAAGCCCCAGTTAAAAAGCAAACCATTTCCAGTGGTTTTCAGTTTTCTGCTCCAAGAAAAGCATCGCAGGACCCTGTTCCTTTCCCCCAAACTTCCCGGGAATTCCCAAACTCACCACCAGGAACAACGGGGTCCGGCTCTTCCTTTTCTGCTCAGGGCTAAAGGAGAAATCAAGTTTGAAGGGGTGACAGCGGATCATGGGAAGCGAGGGATTTACCCCCAAGAGGAAGGGACAGAAAAGAGACGGTGCCAAAAAAAAAAAAAAAAAAAAAAAAAGAGAGGGGGCACAAACCCAGAGTTTAACTCCAAATCCCAGCTTCTGGGCTCAGTACCATGAGAGCATCACTCCTTGGAAAGCTTCCTCCTCCTCCTCCTGGAGCAGGGAAGGTGAGATTCCATCAGCAGCTTTAAGAGTCAGCATCTTCCCATTAACACAATTTAAATGGGAATCACTTTTTGGGTAATCCCCGCCTCCAAATCAATCGCCTCCTTAAAAGGCAGACAGCAACAAAAGGGAACATTTCACACCAACAAGGTGCTTTTAAACTGCATTTTCCCCACCTGATGCAATTAACTCCTAAAATACCTGCACTGCCCCTCTCTGCCCTTGCCCCTGGGGAAGGATGAGGCTGGATTTAACACAAATGCCATTTATCACCCCCAGAACCTCAAGCTGGCGGAAGATGCAGGAGGGTTTTCTCCCCGTGGGATGGACAGACAAAGAAACCCCCCAAAAACCACATTAAAACCCAGCAGTTTTAACCATTAAAACAGCTTTTCAAAGGCTCGTTATCTCGCTCACCACCACCTCATTGCACAATTTCTCACAATTCAGTATTAAAACCTCCTTCCTAAAAAAAAAAGAAAGACTCGGGGTTGGCTCCTACCTCTGTCTGAAACCCGAAAAAGTCACTAAGGTGGGCTGTCCCCTTTCCAACCTTATTTTTACCTGCCCCCCCACATCCCACCTCTATTTATTTCCCGGCTTTTCAGGTCACACACATTTTCCTACATCGATATCCAGCGTCGGCAGCAGCGAGACCCTGATGCTTGGAGGCACTTCCATGGTCCAACCATAAAACAAGACGTTTCTACCAGCACAAACCCCCTTTTTTTAGAATTAAACTCATCTCACACACCCCGGCTGCCTTTGAGGAAGCCAAAATTGCTTGCCACCACCAAAAAGCAGCAAATATCTACTAACGCTGCTGTAAATTTGTAGAAAATATAAATTTTGTGATGAAAAAAGAGAGAAGAAACGCGAGGGGCCAGCCTTCTGCAAAACGTAGGGCATCGGAGCCCGGTGGGGACGGTGACGTTTGGCACAGCATCTGGAGGCGCTGCCAGGTTTTTACGCCGGTAACACTTCTAGGCTCAGGAGGGAAAAGGAATTAGTGGAATTAGTAAGAAAAAAAAAAAAAAAGAAAAACAAACAGCTCATTTTTTTTAATTTTCCTCAAATCCCCATCCCAGGCAACCCCCCATAAGGAAAAAGTTTGTGGCATGTGCTGAACGAACCTGTTCTAATTAAGTTAAAAGGTGTTGGACACCAGGAAAAATAATTTCAGTATTTAAAAATTGTAAATATTTTAAAAAGCAAGTGGTTACACCCAGTTTCCCCACAGTAAAAGGCTCGAGTTCTACCAACGCTTCTCCCTCTGCAGCGATGGGGGAAGCAGAAGAAAGCGAGGAAGCTGAAGTGACATGGAATTTTTTAAAAATAATAATAATAATGGGAAATATCTAAGCTGACTTACGATCATTGCTATTGGGGACTTCGCTCTGGGCAGAGGAGTCACCACCAGGACATGCAGAGGCTCTGAGGTTTCATCTGAGCGATGGCTCTGGGTTAATTAGGTTTTTGTGCTAAAAAAGGGGGGGGAAAAACCCACCCCCCAGAGCAGAAAGGACACATCCCTCCCTCCAGGGCAGGTACAAAGAGCAGGGCGGGGGAGAAGGATTTGCTCCCCAGGGCTGAGCCCATCAGCTCCCATCTTTTCCAGGCAACTTCTCTCTGCATTTCGGGGGAAAACCAAGGGGTTTTTTTACCCCTCCTTCACCATCAGCGGGAGCAGAACTTCAGCAGGTTTCATCCATCCTCCTTCACCTCCAGCATTTTCCTTCCACGGGCCAGCAAATCCCAAAACTGACCTTATCAAGGCATCACCCACCCTGCATGACAATTTCCACCCACCTACTTCGCACTGCAGGGCACCTTTGTCACCTAAAATACCTGTAAAATAGAGATTTCTCCCTGTTTTGGAGGGCAGGATGGACTTGCAGGAGTCTACCTGCTTCGGTGGCTTTACTGGTGGAGATGGGGAGGTCTCCAAAGTGCCTGGTGGCGCCGAGGGAGGTGAAAACATCTGCACTGGCCACGCTGGGACAATTGGCGTTCACAAAACAACCCTAAACTCCCCCAAATTTACCAAGACGACGCTTTCCCAGGATCAGGGGTCCCTAAATTCCGATTTCCCGAGGTAGAAAAGGCAACTCGCACCCTGTCCCGTCCCCCCCCCCCCCCCCGAAAAACCTTGTTGTCTCGGTGCTGTAAATAAATTTAAATAAATTTTGCAACGTCCCAGGAGAGCTTAAGGTGGGTGCTTGAATATCAAATCCTCAACGTATTTATTTCTTACATGATTAGAGATGAAGTTTAATCTTCTCTTACAAAACCCGCCCGGCAGGTTAAGTCGGCGGAAGGAGACACCTTGGGAGCCGCTCTCAATTCAGTAAAAAGAAAATAAACCCAAGCTCCCCCTGACACCGACTCCCGGCAAATGGAGAGCTTTATATCAAATTATTTTCGCGAGATTAAAGCCAGTTTAAAAGGGCAAGAAGACATGAGGGGTAACGGAGCGAAAACCTGCGCCCAATGCAACGAGGCGGGCGGTTGCTGCAGCAATTCTAAACACAGGGTGATCCCCGGCGGGGAAATTATTGCAGGAAATGATCAATTCAAGCTCCTTTCAGCCTCCTTTATATCAGAAATTTGCAATAAAAGTGGAAGGTGGGAATGAGCTGGTCAAGAAAACTCCAAGCTCTACGTTCCAGAGCTTTTTCTGTTGGATGCGGTAAATGTTCAAAAAGAATTGTTTTCTGCTAAAAACCAGCTCACTTTACAACCCCAGCCCCACGTGTCATCAATATTTGGGGTCAAATCCCGACTCCTGACCCACCTTTCTCTTGAATTTGGGTGAATTCCTGACTCCTGGCCCACCTTTCTCTTGAATTTGGGGTCAAATCCCGACTCCTGACCCACCTTTCTCCTGAATTTGGTGTCAAATCCCGACTCCTGGCCCACCTTTCTCTTGAATTTGGGTGAATTCCCGACTCCTGGCCCACCTTTCTCCTGAATTTGGTGTCAAATCCCGACTCCTGGCCCACCTTTCGCTTGAATTTCAGATTCCGCTCCACGTCCCCAGGCTCTCAGGGAGATGCTCAGGAGGGATGGCAGCCTCTGGGATGGATCCTGAAAGGCTGTTGTAGGGATGGAGCATTTTTATGGAAGTTTAAAATAAATTTAAGAATAGGGAAAAGTCGGGAAAAAAAGCGAAGAAAAAGAAAATACTCTTTTTTCAGCAGATGTCCTGCCACACCTGCAAAAACCAGAGCTGAAATTTGACTTTCTCGAGACTTTTTCCTCAATGAATCCTACCAGTTCCGACAAGGAAAAACGGAATTGAAGCGTATCCCGGGATGCTGTAAAATGGGAAGGGCATCGCTGCTCCTGCCGGCCCTGCCTGAAGGGTTACGTGGCTGCAGAGACGCCGGCATCGAACCCCCAACGATGATCTGGGCCTTGGCTCGGCGCGTTAATAAATCTAAATAATCATCTAAATAATCATCTAAATAATCAAAACGCAGATAATCTATTAATTAGGACAAAGGTAAAAGACGTAGGGCAAACATTTTAATCTTTCTGTGTGTTTCTGTGTCAATTAAAAATAGGTGTTTATAAACCCTCTCTCCCTCTCCGTCTAAATATACACGCCAACAAATTATATTTAGAATTACGTCACCGGGTCTCTAACGGAGGACGTCGAAGGAAGGCAGTCACCTCCCCGCTTTGAGCCACTGCAAAGCAAAGATTTAACCACAGAGGGGAAAATGAGAAACAATTAAGACCAGAGAACCATCCAAAAGCCTTTTCCCTTTAAAAAAAAAAAAGCAGGGATTCCTCCACCTTTTTTCCAAGTATTCCTAAATACCGTAGGATTCAGGAGAGCCGAGTTTCTGTATCAGCCGCTCTCGCATATTAAACGTGGAGTGTGTAATTATCCAGGCACGTGTCCGGGTGACTAAAGGTAGGTGGAATGACTCGGAACTCAAAATCTCTCGCCTGGGTAGCCTCCAGCTGCTACATATCCTCATTTTTGAGAAACCCAACTGCTGGAGCACACCCTCCCGGGGCAGCATCCCGAGGCTGTGACTTTCCCCGTCCACACACATCATTCCTTACTCACTCCACCGATCCACAGACCTAAAACCTTAAAAAAAACCTATTCCCAGCACACTCAGCCACAGCCAGCTCCTGGAAAACGGCACGGTTTTCCGATTTGCAGGCATCTGGATCGACAGAAACCACAAGGATCAACCGCTCGAAGCCAAAATGCGGACCTATATTCTTTTTTTTCCTCCCATTTTTAATTTTCACGGAAGGAAAATTCAGCAGATCTCCCCTGTCGTTGCTGCACGAAGCATTTCTGGACCACAAACAGATGGAAAAGGAGCGGTGGGCGGAAGCTGCATGAGAATTCAGGGTGGAAGGACAAGCCAAGAGGTTCTTCTCCCTCAAAACCCAACAACGAAGACCCAAAGTCGGGTACCAAAAACCAGGGAGAAGCCAAATTCTCTGAGAGCAAAGCTACGAACCTCAGGCTTCATTTTTAAGAGAACTGGGCACCGGTACCCAAAAGGTACCGTAGATGGAGGAGGAAAAAAAGTATGAGAGGGGAAGGGGCAGCACTGCATGGAGTCCACGTCTCCTTCCTGGAGATCCCCAACCCGGAGATGAACAACCTCATTTAATTCAGCTCCACTGCAAGGAGCCAGCCCCAGAAAGTTCGGGTCCAGCTGGGAATCGCTTTAAGACGATGTGAAAAATAATAAACCCAAGTAAGAAGTTTGTGTGATAACTTCCTGGCCGGCCAGGCCAGCAGGGCAAGGTCTCCTCCCACAGACAAGAGAGATTTGGATGTATAAAGAGAATTTTCTTTAAATAAACTGATTTTTCAGAGCCTTTAAGGCTCAAGCGCGGAGCTGAGAATCCCTCAGGTACGCTCAGGCCAAGTTTCTCCCTTATTACTCTGGATTTCACACCCGGTGGGACCATCATTAGTCTCCTTAATAAAGGGGAGGAGCTTCCGAAGGGAAATGCAGGTGTAAAACCGAGCCTTTCCCTTCCACGGGCGTCTCCCCGATGGATTATACTCAAGGACCCGAATTTGGGTATTTAACCACAAGAGCTTCTGCTTTGTGCCGAGGACACCGGTGTTACCCGACTGTCTTCCCAAGAGAAAAGTAGAAAATAGAATCCAGATGTCTACAAGAAGCAAAACACACTCAAGTCCCAAGGTGGCACGACCAGCAAACGGCCCACGAGTGTCCACAGCTGCCACGCGCGTTAAAAAAAAAACCCATTATAACAGCCACAACCAAAAACTTGATGTTTTAGACTCTTTGAATCCACATGGAGTCACATTAACAAAATCATCGGGGTGCTCAAATGCACTGGGCCTGAACCCCAACCCCAGCAAACCATCCATAAGTGCCACCAAGCCACCAGCCTGCAGAGACCCGGGATGGCAGGAAGACCATCTTCCCCCAAAATGGAGCTCAATTCAAGTCGGGGAGGTCCACCTGCAGCAGAGCACAGAAGAAGCAGCGGATAAATATATTCCAGCCATAGGGCGCACAAGAGAACGTGCTGCAGCACCTTCGGTTTCCATCATAACCTGCAGATGCCACCTGAAGAACTCCTTGGGACTCTCAACCCATGCCATGACCCCACCAACATGTCACCTCCACGCTCAGAATGCAGCAGCCAGGGATGATCTCAGTGTCTTCTCAAAGAAGCGCTTGCTTGTCCCAGGTTTGGCTGAATCGGCTGCAGCACTACAGCTCTGGCAACAGCACAAGGAGGTGAAGTTTCTTCTGGATGGATCCATCCGGATGGATCTTCATAGACGGATCCATCCATCCATGGGCACAAACATCCACCAAGAATGTCCAGGTTGGCATCAGAAAGCTCCAAGGAGAAGTTGTAGATCTCACGTGGAGCTTGGCAGTGGCTCTGACCTCAGAACCCCAGTTTGGGCACCCAAAGAGGCAAGGTGAACTGGTTTTACTGGACGCTGAAGTTCTCGAGAACCTGAGCTCTGGTTGCCGAGTGGGACACGGAGAATGACTGACCAGTGAAAGCTGGATGGAGTTTCTTTGCTAATAGGAAAACTCCAGTGAACACCATCAGCACGTACTCAAGTTGCCTGTAATCCAGCTCCTCGACTCAATATCCCACCTCCCACAGCCAGCGTGGAGCTGGCAACAATGTCCCATCCCTGGAGGTGTTCAAGGTCAGGTTGGATGGGGCTTCGAGCAACCTCATCTAGTGGAAGACACCCCCACCCATGGATTGAGGACCCTTTAAAGGTCCCTTCCAACCCAAAGCATTCTGTAAATAATTCCCATGGAAAATACAGCTGAGCCTGATGATTTTCCGGGCTCCGTTTGTGTCACCGGGCTGTGACCAGCGCCCTCCAAGCCCCCGCGTCTCGCAGCAGTGCGACTCCAACGCCACGAGCCACCAAAAGCAACTCCTCCAAAAAAAAACAAACACCACACACCCCCTCCCTCTTCGTCACACCCCCACAGCGGGTACAGCACCGGGGGAAGCCACTCTCTCCAGCAGCACCAAACGTTCCACAACCATCACAGTTTGTTTTCCCCCACGCTTTGGAAATACCGAACGGGTTCTTGTGGACGCGCCGTGCGAGACATTTCTAATATCGCGATATCCGAGAGGAGGGAAGGAGGTGATGAAGCCCGAGGTACCCCCACCTCTGCAGAAAACCATTGCCGAGCGACCGCAAATAATCCTTTTCTCAAGGCAAAAGCCCGCGCGCTGGGAAGAGCACGTCCCAAAAAAGAAACGCCACCAACAAAGCAGCGAAAGGCGACTCAGGCACCGGCTTCGAGGCGGGCGTGGGGAAAGAAGGCTCCGAAAAACATCCAAACGCCTCCCCAGAGCTTCCAGAGTCCCAACCGGGAACACTCGCCCCAAGAAAACTCCCCAAATCAGACCAATAATTCAGAGAAACCGCGCTGGCTTCTTTCAAGAGCCCGGGTTGGCGACGCTCAAGATCATTTTAGACAAGAAGTGGCACTGTGATATCACCTGACCATCACGCTCGCTGCGACCCTCGGTTTGACACCAAATGCCACCCCAGACCCCCGGGACGGGGCTAAAAACTAAAAAACTGAAACGCCTCAATGAGGCTAAAACTTTCTGGAGGAGAGTCGTTTGAACCCGGACAGCGGTTCAGGATGGGACCATCGCTGCCCGCCAGGGTTAAACTCAGGGAAATCAGGTGCACGGCTCGCTCCCAGCTCTCCCGTCCCGGGGAGAAAGGCAGGAGCCACGTCCAGCCAAAACACAACCTGGATTCAAAACGAAATCCTCCATTTCTCACTAATTTTAGACAGCTGGGCCGCAGGCATCGTTTCAGCCGAAACAGATCCTCAGGTGGGCAGAGGCAGAACTTGTCGCCTTCCCTCAGATTAAAAAAAAAAAAAAAAAAAAAAAAAAAAAAGGTTTGCTCTGCCGTCCTTGGGTAAAAACGCGCCATTTTTAGCTTTGCCTCCAAGTCCAAACCGTGGCACGGAGGTGCCACACGCCGGGTGTCTGCCTCCTTCCACCCCAGCCGCACGCCAGGGACGCCGCCGCACGCGCAAAGTTCTACCAGGCACCCGAATCCTTCGCGAAGGAAGTCTAAAAATGTAAAAATAGCGTTGAGAACCAACAAGAAGGAGGAGGGAAGGGGAGTAGGGAGGGGGAGAGGAGGAAAGAAACCCCACCGCTGCCAGCAGGAACTGAAGGGCTTGCTGAAAAGAAGGAATAAAAGCCGGAATAAAGCGATGTCGGGGGGGGGGAGGCGGGAGGGGGTGTCGGTGAAAATAAAATCCCCAGCGCAGAGGAGAAGCGGAGTTCACCGGCCATTAAGGCTGCTCGATTCCCCCCCCCCCCCCCCTTCTTGCCTGGCTCCTTCCTCCTGTCAGAAAATGGGGTCAGGGCAGGGGGCCGGCCGGGAGGATTGAAGGGGCGAAATACAGCCGGGACTCGGTACCTCCTCCTCACACCGGGGGGGGGAAATAATAATAAAGAAGGTGCGGAAAAATCCCCCGGCACCCCCCACCCCCCCCGCGCTCCTTCCCTCGGGGGAGGCCGGGACACGTCCGCACTCACCGCCCGGCCTCCCTCCTTCCCTCCGCGGGGCACCCCGGGGAGGGCAGGGGCAACCCCCCCGCCACCCCCGCTCCCCCCATGCCGCTCCGCTCTCCGCCACCCCCACCACCACCACCACCCCCCCCCAAGCCCGGCCTCCGCCCGCCGGCGCCCGGCCGCGGCGCTCACGCAAGGCCGGGGATTCGCGGCCTACCCCGCCGGGCCCGCCAGGCCTCAGGCCGCCGTGCGGGGGCCGGGGAAGGGAAGGGGGTCGGCCGGCGGCGCGGCCCGCGCTTACTCCGGGGTGGGGTGCTCCGGGTCGTAGAAGTCCCCCATGGTCGGGCGGGCGCTGTCCGGGGGCGGGGAGGGGGGGGCGAACGCGGCCCCTGGGGCGGGCAGGGCCGGGCCGGGCCGGGCCGGGCCGCGCCGCGGGGGGAGGGCCCCTTCTCCGCCCTCCTCCGAGCCCGGCGGGGGGCTCGGCTCCGCCGCCGCCGCCCTCACATCCTCCGGCGGGCCCCGCGTTGCAGCGGCCGCCGGCGGGGCCCCGCCATCCGCGCCGTGCCCTGCCCCTGCCCCTGCCCGCCGCCCGACGACGAGTCCGCCCCGGCCGCCCCGGCTCCTCCTCCCCGCCGCGCCGCCGCGCCGCCGCTCCGCTCCGCTCCCCCCGGGGCGGGCAGCCGGGGAACGGGACGGGATGGGACGGGGACCGGCCGTGGGATTGCGTCGGGATCTCAGGCAGGGGAGTCCCGGGGACAGACGGGGATCGGCCGCGGGACCGGCGGGATCACCCCCGGCATCACCCCCGGGGCCACACCGGGATCAGCCGCGAGATCCCCGGAACCTCAAACCGGGATCCGAAGCCGCAGCACCCCCCGGATCAGCACCCCCTCCCCCCCGGGAGCACCGGGGCCACACTGGGACCAGCCACGGGATCACCGGGATCTCCCGGGCATCACTGGAACCACACCGGGATCAGCCTCGGCACCCCCGGGATCACCCCCGCCCCGGGATCACCGGGGCCACACGCCATGGGACCACCCAGATCTCCCCGGGATCGCTGGGACTACATTGGGATCAGCTGCGGGATCACCCAGATCTCCTCACTGGGACCAGCCACGGGATCACCGGGATCTCCCTGGCATCACTGGAACCACACCGGGATCAGCCTCAGCACCCCCGGGATCACACCGGGATCACCCCTGCCCTGGGATCACCGGGGCCACACTGGGATCAGCCATGGGACCACCCAGATCTCCCCGGGATCGCTGCGACCATATTGGGATCAGCTATGGGATCACCCAGATCTCCTCACTGGGACCAGCCACGGGATCACCGGGATCTCCCTGGCATCACTGGAACCACCTCAGGATCAGCCACAGGATCCCCGGAATCTCACCGGGATCAGCTGCAGCACCCCCGGGAGCACCGGGGCTACACTGGGATCAGCCACGGGACCACCCAGATCTCCCTGGGATCGCTGGGACCACATTGGGATCAGCTGCAGGATCACTGGGATCTCCCTGGCATCACTGGAACCACACCGGGATCAGCCTCAGCACAACAGGATCACCCCCAGGGTCACCAGGGTCACACCAGACACTGGGATCACACTGGGATCACCAAGATCTCACTGGGATCATGCAGGGAATCACCAGGGCCGCAGCAGGATCAGTGGCAGGACTGCCGGGATCACCCCCAGGCTCTCTGGGACCACCCTGGGGTCAGCTGTGGGATCACTGAGATCTCCCCAGGATGACTGGGACCACACCAGGATGTCACTGGGATCACCGACATCCCAGGAATCTCCCCTGGGATCACTGGCACTCCTGATCTCCTCCAGGATCACCCTGGGACTCTAGCACCCCAGGATCTCCTCCAGGATGACGGGCACCCCTGGGATCACACCCAGGCCCGTCCCCGTGCCCTGCCAGCGCCCAGGCCGTGTTTCAGGGAAAAAGGCCACAAAATCACTAAAAAACGCTCTTGCCCTTTCCCAGGTTGTTTTATTTCACCAGCTTCCCGAGCCCCGGGGAGAGCTCCTCCGGGGAGACGGTGCCGGAGCACCCCAGGAGCCGGTTTTCGGGGTGCAGCAGGACCTTCCAACCACAAAATAACATTTGTAGCTTCCAAAATGGAGATTTCTTGCCTTTTTTTTCCAGATTTGGACTGGTGGGGATGCAGCCCGGGGGGAAGCACGGGGGGGGAATCAAGGGGTGGATGGAGGAGGAGGCCGAAGGAAGGGGTATTTCTGTTCACGTGGAAGCATTTTCTTGGGAAATCCAGCTTTATAAGCCTTTGGGGACGGATAATTACAAAGAGAAGGTGTTTTTTATCGGCTCTTCTCCACAGCATTTGTGGGGAGCAGGTGCCGTTGCAATACCAGAGGTGAGCGCCAACAAATGAAACCAAACCCAACAGCCTGGGCTAATTAATTTTCCCCGTGTTCCATGTAAACGAGGGCGGCACGTGGAAAACCTCCGACCCGGGATGCTGTGATCAGGGTCGCTCCCGCCGTGGCTGGTGCCGGTGTCGGCAGCGGGGGCTGTTTGTCCCCCATCCCATCACTCAGCCAAGCCCCAGTGGGTTTCCCAGTTACTCCAGTGACGTGCCAGAGGGTTTTCCAGTAACCCCAGAGATTCACTGGGCTTTGGCCAGGGCGTTCCCAATGGGCACGGAGCACGGGACGGTGCATTTGGGGGACTTCAGCATTATTCTTCCAGCTCCCCAAATAATTTCGAAGCTTTTGGGGCTGCAGCTCTGAACGCAGAGTGGACCCACCGGCTGCAGCGACAGAGGACAAACACCAAGGGCCACCCAAAATGCACGGTAGATGGGAAAATTATGGCTGATGCTTTTATTCCTTGCAGAAACAAGAAGGAGAAACCCCCAAAGAGGAGCCGGACCCTAAAAAGCTCCTTTAAGCCAAGCCTGCAGCTTGACACCACCACGTATATACGTACGTATAGATGGGCCCACGTCCATACGTGGCTCCTCGGAGCCTTGGCTGCAGTAGAGGTGGAGAGGAGCGATGGAGGAGCCAATGCTTGATGGCAGGTTGGGCTCCTGTCATTGCCCAGGAGGGTATTAAATTAATAGTTGTTGGTTTATTACCTTTTCCAGGCAGATCCGTACGCCCAGCCACGGGGGCAGCCAGCGGCACGGCCAGCCCACACGCGTGCGACTTGCCCTCCCAAGTTGGAGGGAACCCTCCAAGATCTTGCGTCTCTCATCATTTTGGGGAAATCACAGGATCAGCCCCGCTCTGCCCTAACGAGACCGATGTGGTCACGAACAACCCTTCATAGCAGGAGGAAGAGATGGGACTCTCTTGGTTGGGAATTTGGTATGGAAACTTCCCCGGCGTGTGCCAAGCTGGAATCAGCTTCCCACCTCAACTGGTGGAGGAGGAGGAGGACATCCCGCAGGTCTTCAGCTCAGCGGATGGAGAGAACAGCAGCCTGAAATCCTCTGGAGCTTTCCAGTTGCTAGACACCGTGATCTGCCCCCTGGATCTGAATGGCTTTTCCCAGAAAGTGGTGGGCAAACGCTGCCCTGTTCTGCTGGGCTGGGGTGGGGAGGCTGCTGTAAATCACCGCTGATGTAAATCTTTAACACCGGGTGATGGAAACGCCGCTCCGCTCCGAGCGTCTCTCCAGCCCCTTCCTCTCACCAGGAGGGCAAACGCCCAGGGGTTGCTTAGATCCACGTGAGAACTCGCCTTCACCCAAACCTGGCTCCTCAGGATCCACCTGGAGAACATCAAACTGGCCAAGATTTGACTTGAAACTCCCTCGAGAACAAGCCCAGGAGGTTGTCACCTCCGGCAGCAGGGAGGAAGGAGGCAGAAGGAGCCCAGGTTGTCCCCAAAACCCTTCTCTCTGACGTGACGCCACCTTTTCCAGAGAGGCTCAGAAAACCAAGCGTTGCTATTTGAACTCCCTTCCCGTCCGAGCAGCGGGTCCGATTCCCAATAACTGTCACTCTACCTGCACAAACGTTGGGTGGTTGGGGTTGTTGTTGAATTTCTTACTGTTTATTTTTGATAAATCTCTTGCGGAGGTGAAGGTGGGGCACTTTCTGAGGTGACATTCCAGGCCGAGCTCCCGATCCGTTACACGACGTGCAGGAACGAGAGGGGTTTGTTCTTCCCGGCAGCTGTGACGATCCCAGGTTTCTTGCGCATTTGCTGGAGGGAGGACATGGTCCTGGTGTACGTGTGCTGGCCACAGAAAACGAAGAGCATTTTTAACGTGAGCTCGGTTTTCGGAGCAGAATTCTCACCAGCAAAAGCTTTTTTTCCTGAAATAAACCCGACCCCAAACAACTTCTCAACCTTCCCGAGCGGTGCTGGAAAAAGCTGCCCCAATGAGCCCCATCGCACCAGCGCCGCTCGACTGGTGGCAGATCCCAGCGGGCTCACAGGAGGGCACGGGAAGCCCTGGGAAATTCTCCTCCCGAGCACCAAAGGGCTGGTTTAGAGATATTTTCCTTAAAAAATGTTAAATGATAGAGTTGTGCAGCCCCGTTACTCTCCTAAACACCCAGTTTTTGTAACGTCCTGCTAAATTCAGGGCTTCGGTAGTATCTTTCCAGGAGGGAGCCAGCAGTGAGAAGCTCCAAGATTGGGTTTTTAGTAGAAGATCAGCTGAGATTACCTTTTGATCCATCTTCATTTTGGCTTTGTAGAAGGAGACGGAAGCTGGGCAGGCCGGCAGCGTGGTCTCCTGCATCCGCTCAAACCTCTCCTGCTCATCTTCCTCCTGCCAGGAGAAAGACAGACCCCACTCCATGTGAAAAAAAGAACCCACGTCTGGAGACACGGAGGTCAATGGATCCCGTTTGCTGCAGTAAACACTCATTCAACAGTCTCTCCAAAGCCTCAGAAGTGAAAGGTCCTCCCTTCCCATGCCTGAGGTGAGCAGATTTGGGCAGGACTTTGGGCAAAATCCATCTGGAAGTGGAAAGCTCCAAAGGGAGGTCCCTCAGCTGTTCTTCTCATGGCCATGCTCTTGAAGGCCACACTCTTGAAGGCCATGCTCTTGAAGACCATGCTTATGGCCTACTCCTTCCCACTGCGAGATAATGCCACAGCTTGAAGAAGGTCTGAGCTTCAGCATGGTCCCCCAGAGCCCAGCCAGCTGGTGTCCCTGTCCACACTTCTCCAGGGAACCACCCTGAAGGTGTGAGCTCGCTAAAGAGGAACATGGGTTGAATGGGAAATTCAGTTTTTTAAGTTATCAGCTTGTGTGTCACGTTCTCGTGCCAGATTTGAGGATACCTCTAGCAGATTCTTAGGTCACCTCCTGGGTGGGAGGGTTCATGAATAGCCTAGAGAAGGTGGCAGTGACATTCTGGTGGGATAAAAGGCAAGTGGCCAAAGCGAATCAAGCCAAGAGTAAAAGATGAGCTCACTGGGGAAAAGGGTGAGAACAGTAAATTAAGAGCCAGTCTGGAAAAGGGAAACTGGTTCTAAGAAGGAAACAAACCTCCAGAGAAAAATTAGGTGGTTCCTTCCCAGACCCAGTATAGCCTTGGCGCAGCCAGTGACACTGACTGGATGCTGTAGTGAAATGCCCAGTGACAGGAACAGGAGAAGAATCCTCTGAGGACGGGCTGAGAGAGTTGGGGGGGTTTAGGCTGGAGAAGAGAAGGCTCCGGGGAGACCTTNCCTGCAAGAGGGGAGATGGAGCTGAGATGTGGGGAAGAACTTGTTTGGTGTGAGGGTGGTGAGAGCCTGGCCCAGGTTGGCCAGAGAAGCTGTGGCTGCCCCATCCCTGGAGGGGTTCAAGGGCAGGTTGGAGGGGGCTTGGAGCAAGCTGGGCTGGTGGGAGGTGTCCCTGCCCAGGGCAGGGGGTGGCACTGGGTGGTCATTAAGGTCCCTTCCCACCCAAACCATTCTGTGATTCTATGATTTACCAGATTCTATGATTTCTTCTTTGCGTTATTCTCCTCTGAATTCATTCTGGGTTTTGTTAAATGTCTGATTTGAAACCCCGATGCTGTTTGATAGGAAGGTGGGGCTTCTGTGTGACACCATGAAGCCACACACGGCAAGGAGGGACATCCCATCCTGGCTGCAAGAGGGAATCAGCCCTTTCTTTGCCGGTGTGACACGTCTCCATTATCGCTGCTCCAACCTGAGCAGATCATGGAGAACAGCTTGTGGGGACAGGTCCTTGGTCCTTCTCTCCCAGGAGCTCGTCCCCCACCAGGGGACATCTGCAGCTCTCTGGGAAAGAGAATCATCAGGGTGTGAGCTGTGCGACCCNCTGGGCTGGTGGGAGGTGTCCCTGCCCAGGGCAGGGGGTGGCACTGGGTGGCCTTTAAGGTCCCTTCCAACCCAAGCCATTCTGTGGTTCTAAGAAGCCAGCACTGAGTGACATTACCAGGGCCACTGTTTATCCTCTGCCTGAAGATCTCTGCCTGTAACATCAACAACTTGACACAGCTGCAGAGCATCGCTAAAAGGCAGGTTTCATTCATCTTTGGGGTTAGAATTGATGCAGTGACAAGAAATCCAGGGCTGGAAACCATTAAAGGAGCTTCCATGAATATATTGAGTAACTTGGGTTAGTAAAAGTGACTACTAGTGATGGATTTCCTCTTTTTCCCCAAAGAGCGACGTCCTGGACTCATGCAGTCAGTCAGGGTTTTCCTGTCGCCCTCAGGAGATCCATTTATCCAAAGGGGTTTGGGTTGGGATGGGTTTTTTTTCGCTCTTTCCTCTACAGGTCTGTGTCTGGAGCTGAAATTTTCCACAGTTTGGTAGATCACAACAGTCTGTTTAAAAGTAAACTCACGACATATGGTTTTTTTTTTCCTCACATCATGTTTGTTATTCCTACTCTCCAGGGAGCTAATTCCGTAGGACGGGGAGAACCTGTCTCCGATCAGCTTTAAAACCCTTCACATCCCCTTTCTAGAAGGGAGTAAAGAAAATGCTTCCCCTGAGATTCACAGTCAAAATAATCACACCTGGAGGCAAAAGAGTTCCTTTTCTGTTTTCCTCCTAAAAAATCAAAGCCATCCTCTCCCTCACTACACGTTGGCTAGAAATGGGGCTGTGAATTCAGGAACGGGGTCGCACAGCTCACACCCTGATGATTCTCTTTCCCAGAGAGCTGCAGATGTCCCCTGGTGGGGGACGAGCTCCTGGGAGAGAAGGACCAAGGACCTGTCCCCACAAGCTGTTCTCCATGATCTGCTCAGGTTGGAGCAGCGATAATGGAGACGTGTCACACCGGCAAAGAAAGGGCTGATTCCCTCTTGCAGCCAGGNGGGTCGCACAGCTCACACCCTGATGATTCTCTTTCCCAGAGAGCTGCAGATGTCCCCTGGTGGGGGACGAGCTCCTGGGAGAGAAGGACCAAGGACCTGTCCCCACAAGCTGTTCTCCATGATCTGCTCAGGTTGGAGCAGCGATAATGGAGACGTGTCACACCGGCAAAGAAAGGGCTGATTCCCTCTTGCAGCCAGGGTGGGATGTCCCTCCTTGCCGTGTGTGGCTTCATGGTGTCACACAGAAGCCCCACCTTCCTATCAAACAGCATCGGGGTTTCAAATCAGACATTTAACAAAACCCAGAATGAATTCAGAGGAGAATAACGCAAAGAAGAAATCATAGAATCTGGTAAATCATAGAATCACAGAATGGTTTGGGTGGGAAGGGACCTTAAAGCCCACCCAGTGCCACCCCCTGCCCTGGGCAGGGACACCTCCCACCAGCCCAGCTTGCTCCAAGCCCCCTCCAACCTGCCCTTGAACCCCTCCAGGGATGGGGCAGCCACAGCTTCTCTGGCCAACCTGGGCCAGGCTCTCACCACCCTCACACCAAACAAGTTCTTCCCCACATCTCAGCTCCATCTCCCCTCTTGCAGG
>QJSC01015323.1:0-50961 GCA_003697955.1 Calidris pygmaea | reverse complement strand
CTCCTCCCATGGGCTTAGTGGTGCCCTCCTTACCGTGCCACGTGCAGTTATCAAGGAGAATGAGCAGAGCTGCCGGGACAACTCACCAGGCACATGACTCTGTTTATGGGAATCATTCCAGGTCTGATGTTGCCACCGGGCTTCAGAGCTTCCTGCATATCCTTGGGGATGAGGAAGGACTCGCTGTACCAGATCTCAAACTCTGCAAAGCAAAGTGGAGATGGGGGGGAGGGGGGGGATAAACAGAGCTGTAAGGACCAAGGAGACAAAGTGGAGGCTGCTTCTGGCTCCCCACCCGTGGGTCAGAGGGGACCTTGGTCCTCTTAAACTCTCAGGTGGGACCTCAGAACTCCACGCTCCCGAGTTTCAAACTATTGGAAAAGTTAGTTATGAAGGCCAGGGCACTCTTAGCTGTGTTGCTGCCCGTCCTCACTGCCTGGGAGGTGGTGGCTGGTCTTGGGGACAGTCCCCTGGGGCTTGTGGAGGCCAAAAGGTGGCTGGCCACGAGATGGCACTGCTCCTGCATCCCGGGGACACAGAGCCATCCAGCTTGGAGCTGGCCATTTTGAGCGGTCAGCACATTTGGGGGGGGGGGGGGGGGGGGGGGGGGGGGGGGGGGAAGGGGGTCAGATTTCCATTCCAAATGCTACAGAAGCGCTTTCCATCCCGTAATAACCGGTGAGAACACACAGCAGGTGCCGCGACGCAGCAGGAATTCCGTCCTTATTAATCCTGGGCATTTCCCAGATGCAGGCTGCAAAGAGGCTGTGCTCCCCTCCGGACTTCTGGCACATTCCCCCACGGAGCAGGAGAGCCCCCGGAGAAGGCAGTGTCACCACAGAGGGACCCCGGGAACGGGGCTGCTTTCTCTCGTGGGAGTCGTGAAGGACAAACAAGGACAAGCCCTGCTCTGGCTTGGCAGGGCCAAAATGATGCAACACCACCGACTTTCCCCCCCGGTTTTAGCTCTGAGATGACCTTTTCTCTCTGGGCTGCCACAGATGGTGGATGAGGCCGTGCCCGTGTGTTTAAACAAGCAGCGAACATCTGGAGCACCCGAAAAATGCCAGACCCCGGGGGCAAAGGCAAACCAGTGGCAAAGTTTCCGCCCAATTACGCTTTGGCCCCATCTATCCCCTGGAAGCCAGGTGTTTCTTTCGGCGTGGGATGCACGGACGGATACAAGTCGTGCTCTGGGGAGTTTGTAGAACATAAAAGTGTTGCCATGTGCACGGCATCCAAACATTTGGGACTCTGGCATTCATACTGTTTTCCATCCTACGGGACAAACCTGGGGAGAGAGCAGGACTGCGCTCCTGTGGCCACAGCCTCCAACTGAGCGTCCTGCAGCGGAGCACACCCCCGAATTTGCAGGGATCACCCTGAGCAGAGATGTGACTTATCACCAGGAGGGTGGTGCTCGTGAAGAACACGCTAAAATCACCAAACTCAGCTTCCTGCCGAGGCGCATTTGCTGGAACCTGAGTAATGCTGATCTCACGGGGGTCCAGAGGAGACATCTGCAATGCAGAGCCAAAGCCCTGGCCCACTGCAGATCCTCAGCTGCCACATCTATTAAATGAAATGCAGGGTGAGAACCAGGGCTATCAGCGGGAGCGGTGTTGTCAACCCCGTTGTGAAAGGCTTTTACCCACGGCATCACATCAAGTGCACTGATCAAGGTCCCTGCCCACTCAAACCATTCTATGATTCTATGATATGTCATTATCTGCGAGAGAGAATCATAGAATGGTTTGGGTTGGAAAGGACCTTGAAGACCATCCAGTGCCACCCCCTGCCCTGGGCAGGGACACCTCCCACCAGCCCAGGTTGCTCCAAGCCCCCTCCAACCTGCCCTTGAACCCCTCCAGGGATGGGGCAGCCACAGCTTCTCTGGCCAACCTGGGCCAGGATCTCACCACCTTCACAGCAAAGGAATCTGCAGCAATTCGGTGTTATGTCAAAAAAAGAAAACCACCAAAAACCCCAATAATCAATTGAAAAACAAGTCTGGAAGGCAACAACAGAGGATGACGGGGCTTGGTTTATATGCACTATGTCTGTGGAGTGTTTCAGCACTGAGCTGCTCTCAAGGATCCCAGCCAAACTGGGGACTCTCCAGAACCCCCCCTGGTACCCAGTACCTGAGATGAGTTTGTTCCGGCACTGGTCCACCAGATGCTGGCAGTACTGGATTTCTGCCTTCAGGTCCTGCAGTTCAGCGTAACCAGACCTGTACTCCTCCTTCAGGTCCTTCAGCTTCATGATGAGTAAAAACTCCTCCTCGTCAATTATGATCTGTCCTTTGTCATCAACATACTCTCCTGGAGGGTAAGAAAAGGAAACGAAGGTTTCTTACGAGGGTGGAGAGGGACGAAGAACAGTCATTACGCTTCGAACCACACGGTAGTTACCCACTTATGCTGAGGTTAACCACACAGTTGACATTTCCTTAGACATGCTTTCTACAAATAAATACGGCGTTGGAGTGGTGTGGGGCAGAAATCACCGCTGAACTCTTGAACCCACTCAGATCTCAGTCCTCCCAGAGCGGGGACACACGCTGATGAAGAGGAAGGACTGGGCTCTGCAGAAAGACGCCCACGTTGCAGCCTGCTGGAGGGTATCACCTAGAGCTTTTATGGCTCCTGGGTGGCCATGGCAAGGGTTTTTGAGACAAAGGGAGGGCTGGTCATTCCTTTGGGGACAGTTAAACCAGTGCTACTTTCCTACTATAAACATCTTCCTTGGTTTCCCTCAAATCAGTTTATTCCTGTGCTTTCCAGCACCCACAATAAACCACCAGTCGGTAGGTGTCATCATAAAAAGCAAAGGCCCAAGAGAAGCAATGTCCATGAAAAGACAGACCCTCACATGGATATGGATTCAAGGTGATTTGCTCATCATGTAACCAGAATAACTTTGGTTTTAAAGGATCAGACCCTCTGGGAAGAGGTCTCTTGCAGAGCATGGTCACAAAAATCTCTCTGGAGGAAGAGAAATGGAAGCCAGTAGAGCAGCATTCACACTGGCTCTTGACACTCCAGCCCTCATTCACCGCTTGCTGGTGGCCATTTCTTTTCTCTCTCATTCCCTCTTATTTCCTGCTAATTGCCTGGCAATAATTAAGGCTGTAGTTTCACAGAACGGAGTCATTGTGCTGTCCTCCTTGCATGGGAGGAACACCACTGCTACTTCCTCACCATCCCAGGCAGAGCACTCTGCTATTAAAGCCATTTGTTTCAGCTTTCTCTCCGTGCCCAGAGGCGTTTCTTCTCCGCTCCTCAGCAGAACTCAATAGCACTGACTCCTGGGAGTCCTGCTGCGGAGAACAGGAAACCTGACACACTTCCTAGTCTCATCCAGGCATATTCCACCTAATAAACATCTTGCCGCTGTGAAGGAGGAAGGCACTTAGCCCATTTTTTCCCCTCTAGTACCTTGGAGTTTGGTATTTTGACTTTCATAGACCCTAATCTGATCATAGACCCTAATCTAATCATAGACCCTACTAATGTAGTCTCACACCAAAAAATTGAGGGGCTGGAGTGTGTCCAGAGAAGGGCAACAGAGCTGGGGAGGGGTCTGGAGACCAAGGAGAAGGGTCTGGAGAACTTGTGAGGAGCAGCTGAGGGAGCTGGAGGTGTTCAGCCTGGAGAAAAGGAGGCTGAGGGGAGACCTTCTCACTCTCTACAACTCCCTGAAAGGAGGGTGTAGCCAGGGGGGGTCAGACTTTTCTCCCAAGGAACAGGCAATGGGACAAGAGGAAATGGCTTCAAGTTGGTCCAGGGGAGGTTTAGGATGGAGATTGGGAAAAATTCCTTCCTGGAAAGGGTTGTCCAGCGTTGGCAGAGGCTGCCCAGGGCAGTGGTGGGGTCACCATCCCTGGAGGGATTTACAAGCCGGGCAGACGTGGTGCTGAGGGACATGGGTGAGTGGTGGGTTTGGTCAGTGTTGGGTTGATGATTGGACTCGATGATCTAAAAGTTCCCTCCCAACCTGGACAGTTCCATGATTCTATGATTCTGCAGAGCTAGGGCTTAAAGCCTGGTCTGTCCCGTTGCCCCGGCAGGCAGCAGAGGTGGTCTGGTGGCCTCACCACCAGAATTGCTTTGAAACCAGTGGTTCCTGCCTTCTGTCACATTCTCACTGGCTGGGCTCTGCACAGCAACTTACCCTGCTGCCACCTCTCCTGCTTCTGAGCCTCCAGAGTCTTTCTGATGCTCTCTATCTCACGCTTGATGAAGTTGACCCTCTGCGCTACCGCGCTGCTTCTCCTCTTCCTGGCGAGGAGGATGCTTTTGTTCTCTTTGAAGATCCGGTTGATCTCACTCCCGCCTTCCTCTTTAAACTGTTCAAATGCCACCAGCTTGGAGGGAGGGGAGCTGCAAGGGAATGCCAAGAAAACACAGACAGATGTGGGGAGGTCAGGTCTGCCCTACAGCGTGACACGGCTCCTGGGAGCAGCTGTAGTTGAGGTTTGGGGCTGGTATTTCAGTTTTTGAGGATCTCGCTGTGCCAGCTGCACCCTGGTACCGTCTCCGCGCCAACCTTCATACCCTCCTTCCCCCACTCCCAGAAGAAAGAGTTATTTACATAGAAACCACATTCCTCAGGAGATGCCTCAGAATTGAGGCTTCCTGGGAAAGCGGACCATTAATGGTCTGATTTTCCAGAAAAATAATGGATATTGTTCCCTTCTATTGTTAAACAGAAGCGTTTTTGCTCTTTCCCTGCTGGATCCCAGTACGGACCAGTCACCTCTGCCAACCAAAGCCCACAGCTGCATGCGTTGGCCGGCTCCACCACGCTGCCGCCCGTGGTTTTTAAATCTTGCCTCTTTAGAAAGACTGAATTCGAAGCAGCGTGTGCCGATCATGACTTTTCTATGAAATGTCTTTGCTGCAAACGTCCCCCTTCCCCCCCCCCCACCAGGAACACCAGCTCTTACTTCATCACAAACCACACTGGGCAAAAGGAAAAGTCCCTCGGGAGAACGTCACGCTCCCAGGGACGCTGCTCCATGCGGCGTGAGGTTGTGCTGGGTGAGCAGGCTGGATCCAGTAGCAGAAAGTAGCTCCAAATCTCCACATTCCTCAGTCTAGACCGGTCAAAGCGAAACTCCGGCTACTGCCTTCCCCCGATTGACCTCTTAAGGGCATTTTCAAACGCCTCAAAGGCTGCGTGAGAAGTCCTTTCCCTGCCAAATTGCTGGCAAACCGCTGTAACCAACGGCCACTGGGCAGATTGCCACAGCTCCGGGGTTGCCAGCCAGCTCCCGAGCTCCGCAGCTCTCTGGGGCTGTGCCTCACGCAGCTGCAGCAGCCACGGGACTTTTAGAAGGAACACTAAAAGGCAGGCAGAGGACACGGAGGAACACCACAACACGCTGAGGTTCTTCAGGAGCTGTCCTGGGTTGAGTGCCACGGGGCTAATTCCTCTTCTAATGCTGGGGAAAACTGCACTTTTAGAAGATTCTGGTGTCTGAATTCGTGAAAATATTTACTTAATAGCCAGCCAGGCTCTGCGGGATTCGGGGTCTCAGTGTTTTTGAGCTCCCCAGGTGGAGGGATGAGGAGGAGCGAGATCCAGGCACTTGACCCAGGCTGCCAACAGGATTATTTCAGACCATGAGCGTCACATTCAATAGAAATTAGGAAGTTTGCTGAGGAGTTCTCTCTCTCTCTCCCTTGATGGTGGTGGGTCCAGAGAACTCCTTGCCCCCCTGCCGGAGCCCTGAGCTCTTCCCTTCCTCCCGGAGCTGCAGCGGTCGCAGTGTCCCACGCTGGCTGTCCCCTCTGGGAGTGCACAGCTTCCTTCTGGTGTAACTGGCTGAGTATAATTCTCATATATCTTATATTATTATTGGGATTAATACTGGTTCTTTAGTAGTATTGTTGATTATTTCGTCTTATCCTGCTAAATCTATTTATATTTCAACCCTTGTGTTCCCTTGCTTTCCCTAGTTCCCCTTCCCGGGTGGGGAGGGGTCATGGGGTGATAGAATAATTATCTAAATGACAATAAATCATTATGGGTTTTCTCAAACCATAACGAGACCAAATCCTGGGACAGCTTCACTGCGATGCTCTCCCTGGGCGGCAGGAACAAGCAAGGACAGGTCATCGACATCTTTAGAGCTGCGGGGCTTGCAGCTTGAAAGCTCTGAGCCAGAGAAAATGGCCCATGATGGGAAAAGTGGTGTCCAGACTGGTTTGTGTGGGGTCCTGGTCGAGCTCCTGTGACTTGAACAATACATCCTCCTGGAAAATGACCTTCCTCTCAGTACTCGCAGCATTTTTTACCCCATCAGCTCCATCCAGAATGAAATGGAATTCAGCGCTGACCTCCCTTGCTAAATTCTTGTCGTGGCACAAGCAGATGACCGGCACGGTGCTGCATTTTCAGCCGTTCCCCACTCTTCTGTCTTGATGTGACACCTCCTGCCATCATCCTGTGCAGCTCTTGACCCATTTTCGTGACTGTGCAGGGTTTTGTGGCTCACATGAGGTGTCTCTGCACTTTTACTAATAACCAAATCACAGAATCCCAGAATGACACAGGGTTGGAAGGGACCTCTGGAGATCATCTCCTCCAACCCCTGCCAGAGCAGGGCCACCCAGAGCAGGTCCCACAGGAACGTGTCCAGGGGGGTTTGAACGTCTCCAGAGAAGGAGACTCCACCACCTCTCTGGGCAGCCTCTGCCAGGGCTCTGCCACCCTCACAGCAAACAAGTTCTTCCCCATGTTGAGATGGAACTTCTTATATTCAAGTTTGTGCCCATTTCCTCTTGTCCTTTCCCTGGGCACCACTGGAAAAAGACCGTCCCCATCCTCCTGACACCCACCCTTGAAGTATTTAGAGGCGTTGATCAAATCCCCCCTCAGTCTTCTCTTCTCCAGACTAAAGAGGCCCAAGTCCCTCAGCCTTTCCTCATCAGAGAGATGCTCCAGACCTCTCATCATCTTTATAGCCCTTTGCTGTACCCTCTCCAGCAGTTCCCTGTCCTTCTAGAACTGGGGAGCCCAGAACTGGACTCAGTGCTCCAGATGGGGTCTCTCCAGGGCAGAGTAGAGGGACAGGATGACCTCCCTTGAATGAAGTGCTGCAATTTTCAGAGACTTCACACTTAATAGAGCAGGCCAGAGCTCAAAGCAGATGGAAAAGGTGAGCACCAACAACATAATTTGGTACACAGGGTGTCCATACAACCCCTGCTGTCCTACAATGCCTTTCTGCATCCAGGCAATGAAGATCTCTGAATCTCTCCTCTTAACTTTGAAGCAGGGAGTTGTACAAGGGGAACACGCTGCAGTCGCTCCCGTGTAAACCACCCTCTGGCAAAGATATACTCCTTTGCAGGAAAAGCTTACCTGGGCCGCTGGGAAACCTCCTCGGGAGCTGGCTTTGAGAGCTCTGTGTCAATACTCGCTGTATCCTGGTTCCTTGCTCCCTCCTTCACATCCAGATCCTTGGTGGAAACTGTTCCCTGACTTTTCGATGGTAAAATACCAACCAGATCTCTCACAGAAAGGGAGTTCCCGATTCCTTCCTTCCTGACGGGGGGGGGGAAAGATGAACCAGATTAATTAATGTCTTAATAATAGGAAGCTGGAACCAAAATGTCCTGCAGGTGCTGGCTTTGCTGATTCAAAAATGAGCAGTTTGATGTTGCTTCTACCAAAGTTTGCAGTGAAATGTCTAGTGAAATGGATAAGATCAGACTTGTTCTAACAAATCCCTACTTTCTAGAGTAGAAGGACTGCCTTGTGTAGCAAATACCACAGAACAGCAGAGGTTGGACTGTCTTTCTTGAGAAGGATCACAAGAATAGTCCCACCCTGGATGGACTGAGGCACCCCTGCAGGCAGGAAACGCTCTTTACCTGCAGAGGAACCTATAAAACAAATCTCCTAGGATTTGATCTAACCCCACATCTAAATCAAGCCCAACTCTCTGTTCTTCTCCCTCCATTCACCTCCACAAACACCACCTCTCCTTACTTGGAGAGGACAGTGTGACTCAAAAGAGAAACAGAAAAGTGTTTGCCAAATCACCTTCCATCTCCCTAAAAAAAAGAACTGCACAGAGGACTCCACTGCATCAGGTGGATACTAAAGCCTTGGTGGTTCCCATTCTCTCAAACACAAGGACTTTGGGGAAATGTCAGGGAGGAACCAAGCAGATGCTCTTGGCCACAGAAGCAGCTGCAGAAACTGCCAGCGCAGGGACCTCACTTTTATAAATCGAAGAATTTTTCTCTGTTCTGTGCTGCTTGTTCCCTCTTCCATCTCAAAATCTCTTCTCCTTACCTGCTCCTCTGTCCACTGTCCCTTTCTCCCTTTCCTCTTAGCAGATCTCCTTCTATCGAACACTTTAAAGAAAAACTGCAGGTTTAACATGTCTTCCAATGCCATCACAGGACTGTTACCCTGCCTGCATGTTCTCCTCTCCACCTTTCTCCTCACAGACTAACCCTGTCTGTGCTGGCCACCCTCCATGTCCACAGCTCACACCCTTCACAGAGCCCCGTGGTCTCGGTTTGTCCATAAGAGACACATGGATGAAGCATTTGCAGTAAATATTTTGGGCCCCTCACACCAAGACAGACATTGAGGGGCTGGAGCGTGTCCAGAGAAGGGCAACGGAGCTGGTGAGAAGTCTAGAGACCAAGGAGAAGGGTCTGGAGAACTTGTGAGGAGCGGCTGAGGGAGCTGGGGGTGTTCAGCCTGGAGAAAAGGAGGCTGAGGGGAGACCTTCTCACTCTCTCCAACTCCTTGAAAGGAGGGGGTAGCCAGGGGGGTTGGTCTCTTCTCCCAAGGAACAGGCCATTGGACAAGAGGAAACGGACTCAAGTTGCGCCAGGGGAGGTTTAGGATGGAGATTGGGAAAAACTTCTTCCTGGAAAAGGTTGTCAAGCCTTGGAAGAGGCTGCCCAGGGCAGTGGTGGAGTCACCATCCCTGGAGGGATTTAAAAGCCGGGCAGACGTGGTGCTGAGGGACATGGGTGAGTGGTGGGTTTGGTCAGTGTTGGGTTGATGGTTGGACTCGATGATCTGAGAGGTTCCTTCCAACCTGGACGATTCTATGGTTCTATTTCCCCACAACAGAGATCTGCCCAGCCACAGGCTGTCCCTGCTGGCTACACGCATTCCCTTAACATCCTCCTGCTGGTGTCGCTGGTGGCCATAAGGGCACCAGAAACCCTTCCAGCACAATGCTGGAATGTCAGCCTTGAGGAAACACAAACCTTCCACGCACCCTTTAAGCCAGCTTCATCTCTGCCTTCCTCCATGGGCTAATGTCCTGGTTGGAGGACATCACTGCGGTGACACATCATCAGAGAAAAGGGAGAGCTGTTTGGCTGCTTAACTCACTTGGGCTGCTCGTTGCCTTTCCTGGGTTTCCTCTTCCCACCTTGTCTGGATGAAAAAGAAGCGGTTCTAGTCACAGAAGCCTGTTCCTCCTCTTCCTCTGCCAAACGGCCATCCACATCAACCACACCTTCCTGGAAATAGGAAGAAATGAGACAATATGTTGTCCAATATAATCCAGAAATCTCTATGCACTACCAAGGATTTCAGAGAAACACGTCTATAAGAATGAAGTGAAAACTAACATAGGGCCAAAATTATCCTCAAATTCATATGCCAAATATTCCAGCCACTTTAGCGGGAGAATAAGTTGGGTCTGGTGTCACCGAAATAAAAGCACCCTCAAAAGTCTTCATTCAGGGGAAGATACAGACAAGAATTATATTTCCTATTTCCAAATACTTTGCATTTTCCCTTGTGTCTTTCACCCAAAAAATTCAAAGCATCTCCAGTTAAGCCACAGGATTTAAATCTATAACTTACATATGACTCCACTGAGCAGAGAATGGTTATTTTATCTGCTGGACCGGGTAAAATCAAGGCAAGGAAATAACCGCTTCAGAGAGGAAATATTTCACAGGTGGGAAGAAGTAATGAAAAATAGATTATAAACTATAATTTAGAGTCCACATCTGAATTTATGGTTAATACACGATACATTTACTTTGCTCCAGAAATGATGAGGATTAAAAGAGGGATCTCAGCAGAGGCAGGTGACCCGACGCCACCTTCTACAACTGATTGACAGACAGGTCCCCTTCTAGTTTATATTTTCTTCATTCCCATTTAATAAATGATTCTGTTCAGATAAGGGGCCTAATCCTCTGCTGATATGAATGTCGCTTTTACCTTCTGAAGAGCAGCAATGGTAACAAAGTCATTTTTGTCTATCAGAGCATACTTGCTTCGTAATTTGGACTCCACTTCATGCTCCTGTTGACTAGAGGAGAAAACAGCCCTTTACCGTTGCGTCCAAGGAGGACTATTTCATATGTCAAAACCTGTAATATCTGCCGATATCAGCTTTCCAAAGAAAACCATCCTTTACCTGTGACCTCCTTTCCAAACACCCCACCTTGCTCCCTCTATTCTTCCCCATAACCACTGTAAACTTCACAGAATCCCAGAATGATATGGGGTTGGAAGGGACCTCTGGAGATCATCTCCTCCAACCCCCTGCCAGAGCAGGGCCACCCAGAGCAGGTCCCACAGGAACGTGTCCAGGTGGGTTTGAATGTCTCCAGAGAAGGAGACTCCACCACCTCTCCAGGCAGCCTCTGCCAGGGCTCTGCCACCCTCACAGCAAACAAGTTCTTCCCCATGTTGAGATGGTACTTCTTATATTCAAGTTTGTGCCCATTTCCTCTTGTCCTTTCCCTGGGCACCACTGGAAAAAGACCATCCCCATCCTCCTGACACCCACCCTTCAAGTATTTAGAGGAGTTGATCAGATCCCCCCTCAGTCTGCTCTTCTCCAGACTAAAAAGACCCAAGTCTCTCAGCCTTTCCTCATCAGAGAGATGTTCCAGGCCCCTCAGCATCTTTGTAGCCCTTTGCTGGACCCTCTCCAGCAGTTCCCTGTCCTTCTGGAACTGGGGAGCCCAGAATTGGACCCAGTGCTCCAGATGGGGCCTCATCAGGGAAAGTAAACTTTTTCCACTCTTCTCTTCCTTTCTTTTTTCTACGATTTTGGTCTTGGGTCCCAGCAAAGCCTGGCTGCCCAGTCTGAAGAGGTACCACGGGCACTTGTGTTCACACAAGTTTCTCAAGGGCAGGAAGATTTTCTGCAGCAAAATCCTAATGTCACCTGTGTGAGTAGCAACCTCTACTGCTGCAATACATAATACCCTTGTTATTCTTTATTCTCTTCTATTTTCTGAGAGAGAAGCTGCTTGTCCTCATTTTTAGGATTTTTTTTTTTCCAGCCTGTTGTTCACCTTCCCTCCTTCAGCCCCAAAACCCGACTTTCATCACCCCCTGGTGACATTTTCAAAGAGCCACCTTCATGCTTTCTTCCATCACATGCCACACATCAGAGAGGGCCTTGCTGGAAACAGCTGGAAATGCTGGAAATGCATCCACCTTGGGTATCTTACCTTACAACCAGTTTGAACTGCTTAAATACCTCCTGGACTTGCCTGATGTTCACTATCTGAGGAAGAGATGAAGACACAGGTAAGATGTAATAATTTCTGTGCTGTGGTCAGCTGCACTGATTCCAGTATTTCCCATTGTGAGGACTCTGGGTACTTGGAACTGAGCAGAAATCAGCACTCAGTGCTCCCGAGGTCCAAAAGACTGGACCAGGCGCTCGTGAGACCCCACCTGGAGCACTGTGCCCAGTTTTGGAGGCCTCAACACAGGAGAGACATGGAGCTATTGGAACGGGTCCAGCAGAGGGCCCCAGCAGAGGGCCACAAAGATCCTCCACGAGGACTGGAGCCCCTCTGCTGGGAGGGGGGGCTGAGAGAGTTGGGGGGGTTCAGCCTGGAGAAGAGAAGGCTCCGGGGAGACCTTGGAGCCCCTTCCAGTCCCTCAAGGGGCTCCAGGAAAGCTGGGGAGGGACTCTGGATCAGGGAGGGGAGCCAGAGGAGGAGGGGGAAGGGTTTGACCCTGAAAGAGGGGAGATGGAGCTGAGATGTGGGGAAGAACTTGTTTGGTGTGAGGGTGGTGAGAGCCTGGCCCAGGTTGGCCAGAGAAGCTGTGGCTGCCCCATCCCTGGAGGGGTTCAAGGGCAGGTTGGAGGGGGCTTGGAGCAAGCCGGGCTGGTGGGAGGTGTCCCTGCCCAGGGCAGGGGGTGGCACTGGGTGGGCTTTAAGGTCCCTTCCCACCCAAACCACTCTATGATCCTATGATTCCATAAGCTATGAAATGCACTACCTCTGCTTTCAAGCCTCTAAAAGATTTTTCAATGCCACTGGAGATATCCTTCCCTGCCTGAAACTCCTTAGTCCTTCTCTACCTTCCCTGCTCCACTCCCACCACGTCACATTTAGCAGCCCAGGTAAAACACACCTTCACAAAAGAACATTTTCCACTCCACTCCTGCCCGCTGGAGGGAGAAAATGGGGACTTTGAGAGAAGATAACCATCCAGTTCCAACCTCCTGCCACGGGCAGGGACACCTACCACTAGACCAGGTTGCTCAAAGCCCTGTCCAAACTTTAAATTCTTTAAAGAGGTTCCAAATAGACCAACTCAAAGAGCTTCAGGACTGAGGAAAAGTCTCCTCAAGCTTCCAAAAAAAGCAAAAAATGGAATGAAAACAAGGACACAGCCCTTAAGATAAAAAAAAAAAGAAATCACAACTCTGTAGCACCTTTAGGGTTAAAGACAGCCTCTTCAGAAGGCATTGCCATTGCTTCTGTCTTGGAGTAAAATGGGATGGAATCAGCATTTAATTCATTTTCTGCTAGAAAGCTACTTACATCAATTTCATCAATGTCTCCTGTTAGGTATTTATGGACTTGAGACTTAATCTCTGCTATCTGGACGTTTGTCAGAGGGTCGTAAGTCACCAAAGAACGATTTATCTGAGAAAAAAGGTGAACAACTGAGTATCAGTGACTATAAAAAGCTAATCAAGTACTGAAATTGCTCTATTGTGCCCAGAGAAGCCTTAGGTTTAATTTCTGATTGGGATTTCTCATCGTCTGGGTGGGCAGGTCTTGGGAGCGCGCTGAAAGCAATGCGCTCCCCTTCACATTTCAACCAAAGAAGAGGAGGGCTTCAAGAGCTTGAAAGAAATATCTAGGGGTGGGGATTGAAGCTACACCACAGCCTCACTTCATGGGATCTGCAGAGCTTCACCTAAACCCCGAGAGACAGTGCTGGAAGCAGAAGGGAGAATACAATCACATTGGACATTGAATTAACTTAAAAATAAAGATTGTGACAAAACCTTAATTAGGTCCCATCTAAGATGGCGCAGCCGGTTCCTTACCAAGCTGTTGTGCCTGGCCAGTTCCTGCTTCAGAAGAAGAATCTCCTTCTCCAAAGCTTTCACTGTCCCCTAGGAGGGAAAACAAAAGAAAAAAAAAAAAAGAAGGTGAGCAAATCATTAAATGCTACCAGAGGAAAAAAAACTGCTGAAAAGCAGCATTGAACCGGCTGCTAGAGAACATCACAGCTGTGCACCAGCTCCCCCGGGCTCTGCTGTCAGGTTTGCATCCGTGAAGCTGCGTGTCTGGCAACGGCTTCGCCTTTGAGTAGCTTCCAGCAAGAAGGCTTCTGTTGTGCCCTGGGGGTACCACCCGCAGAGCCAGCCCAAGCCACCAGAAGAAGGGCCACCTGGTTTTTCATTTGATGCTTTCCTGATCTGGCTACTGTAAGGACCATCAAGTTCTGGACTATGAGGTATTATCCTGAAAGCCAAGAAGTCTGAGGGTCTCCACTCTGACCCTTACTGAGTTCTGACATAATAGAGGAGGGAGTCTCCTGTGGTATATTTGGTTGGATTTCTCCATAACATGGAATACCTTCAAGCATTCACTATTTAGCATGTGTTTCCAGAACAGTGTGGGGACACAGATCTGTGGGGACTGACACTGAGCTGCTTTTTAAGCGACCTGTTGAGCATCAAAGCTTCCCTTAAACAGGACTCTTGGGGTTGTTCTTTTCCACTCCCCACATCTCAACAAAAAAGGAAAGGGACTAAAGAGGAAAAGAGCTGCTTCTGGAAGCTGTTGGAGGAAACTGCCCCAGCTGTTTCACCATTTGCCAGTGAAATACAGCAGGGTCCTCACACACCACGTGTTACGGATCATTCTGAGCTTCTTCTTCGGGCTATCGGTAATTCACAGAGCATTTACTGCTGCCAGCTCTGTTCAGCTGCAAAAGTGCACTCAGGACATCTAAAATACTGTGGTCATTTTCTTTAAATTATTTTCTTGTTGAGACAAGTTTCCTATTTGTGGCAAAAAATGTTTCGTTACCAGCAGCAACGGGGATAACACTGTGTAAAGCTGCAGGTAGGACTGGAGATGATTTCCCCACGTACCAGGGGAGGAGACCACCACAAAAAAAATCACTGTTAAGAGGTGAATCTAATCACAAAAATTAAGGAATCCAACATATGCAGTTGAAAGAATTACCACATGACTGCATATTCAAGGTAACTTTAATTAAATACCAATGTAAATAATTTAATACTAATCCATTTTATCATATACCTAAATTCAGCAAGTGTCAGCTTGGCTGATGAGGGGTAATTCATTAAACTCCCAAATTCCCCTCTGGTTTTTAAGGTCATTACCCTAAATATTAATGAACCTTGAGAAAATATGCCATCTTCCATTCCCCTCCTCTACGTACCTCTCGGTCGTACGTCTCGTTGATGACGGGCTCTGTTGTGATCCATTTCATTCTGGTAGCAAAACGAAGAGAAGACAACTGAAAAACATGGGTTTTAAGTAACTGAAAGAGAGATTGGCAAGGATGTCATTTTCATCATCTGTTACTACTTAATCATCTCAGATCCCAGCGTGCAGAAATACAAAAGCTATTCAACTGCAGGGAGCAGTAGAGGATTTCTCATTCCTCTGCGATTAGCCAGCTTCGGATCATCTCTTTTGTCTTTTCTGTTCTGAATTTGGGCAGCTCTTTGTGTGTGAGCTGTGCTGGCAAAAACACCCACTCCCGTTCCTGAGCAAAATAACCCATCCTAAAAACTCCAAATCACACCCTTCAAAGGGCCTTCAAGCTCAATTCCTGCAGTTGTGGTATCTCGAGAGTAAGCCCCCACAAGGCTGAAAATCCTCCTCTGGATGCAAAGTATTTCAGCTGCCTCCTCAGTAATATTACAAGTTTCTTGGTGCTACTGGGACACACGGAGATCACGGAATCACGGAATTTTTGTCAGAATTGGAAGGGACCTCTAGAGACCATCCGGTCCAACTCCCCTGCCAAAGCAGGGTTGCCCAGAGCACATCACTCAGGAGCATCCAGGTGGGGCTTGAAGATCTCCAGAGAAGGGGACTCCACACCCTCCCTGGGCAGCTTCTTCCAGGGCTCTGCCACCCTCACCCCAAAGAAGTTCTTCCTCAGAATGGAGTGGAGCTTCCCATGTTCCAGCTTGTGCCCGTTGCCCCTCATCCTGTCACTGGGAACCACTGAGAAGGGTCTGGCTCCATCCTTCCTCAGCCCACCCTTTAGATCCTTGTCAGCATTAATAAGGTCTCCCCTCAGCCTTCTCTTCTCCAGGCTAAAGAGTCCCAGCTCTCTCAGCCTTTCCTCATCAGGGAGACACTCCAATCCCTCCATCACCTCTGTTGCCCTACGCTGGACTCCCTCCAGCAGTTCCCTGTCTCTCTTGAACTGGGGAGCCGAGAACTGGATGCAGGATTCCAGTTGTGGCCTCCCCACTGCAGAGCAGAGGGGGAGAATGACCTCCCTCCACCTACTGGCCACACTCTTCCCTACGCAGCCCAGGATCCCATTGGCCTCTTGGCCACAAGGCCACGTTGCTGGCTCATGGATAATTTACTATCTGCCAGGACCCCCAGATCCTTCTCCTCAGAAGTGCTTTCCAGCAGGTCCACCCCTAACCTCTATTGGTGCCTGGGGTTCTTCCTCCCCAGGTGCAGGACCCTACACTTGCCCTTGTAGAACCTCATTGGGTTCTTCTCTGCCCGGCTCTCCAGCCTGTCCAGGTCACGCTGGGTGGCAGCACAGCCCTCTGGAGTGGCAGCCAGCCCTCCCTGTTTGATTAAAAACAACTCTGCCTTGAAGACAACTGCCCACCAAGTGTCTGTGCTTTTACATTTTCTTTGCCACGGAAAACTTTCTTGGCAAAGAGCAGAGTGGTTCCCTCCTCTGTGTTACGGAAGCGGTTGTTGATCCGGTTCACGCAGGGAGATTTTCACCCATTTCATTATTTCACAGGTTAAAAAAGCCTTACTCTTGGGAGGTTACTCCCGATTCCTGAACCAGCTGAAAAGCCAGATGTGAACGGCTGCAATTCCATCGACCTCGTTATGTGATGAACCATTCAAACCCAGCCATAGAGTTGAACCAAGAATAATAATTAACACTATCCCCTGTGCTTAGATTTTAGCTCCTTGTGCCTGCTTTGTTTCAAGCTCTTCTTTTCCCCTGGGCCGGTCGCCACTCGTCTGTTTGCATCACAAATCAGGCTGGGGAGAGCAATCTGTGTTCTGAGCCTTTGGAGATAAGACCATCCAATGTTTGCGAGGAATTAGGCAAGATGTTTCTCTGGGCCTCCTGCCACAGCCCTCCAGAGACTATTCTTTAAACCCAGCTACGGCCAATTGCAACAGGAGCAGGAACAAGGCTTTAATTCTGCAGAAATCAGTTCAACTTACAGTCTCTTCTACATGCACAGCTTCCCCACAGATATTTGCCACTAGGACAGTGTTGCAGTTTCCCCCTGGGAAAAAAAAATAAAAACAAAAGCAAATAATATAACTTGGGGGGTTTTGTTGTTTCATTTTCTGGAATTGTATTACATTATGTGCGGGCTGAAATAGACAAAAAGAAGCAACAAAGAACACGGTTTGCAACTGTCCCTCTGAAGTCCCCCGTGGGTACAGAAACACAGCGGCACAGAAGGACATAAGGATAAAGGTAAATTGCGTTTCTCGTGCGGTGATGATGCAGGAAGAAGGTGGGAATGCAAACTGGGAAAGCCCAAAATCGGGAAAACCGGAGCCAAGGATTTTAAAAGCCTTTGGCCTAAATCGAATAGCGGGGAACGTGGTGGGACACAGTCGCTGCTTTTCCTAAAATCAACATCAAGACTTGTGCTCGGAACGCCCCAAACATCACCCTCATTTCTGGTGACTTCCGTTACTTCACACAAACATCCACAGCCTGTTTTCAGCTGCTTTCTCCTCCCAGGGCAGGGGGGTTGGAATAGGACGATCTTTAAGGTCCCTTCTAACCCAAACCATTCCATGATTCTATGTCTCCAGCTGCCTTTCCAAGAGCATAAGCCTTTCCTCTGGATTCACGATGCATCACAGCTTTGGTTTCATCATCTGCTAAAGCAGGAGCATCTGAAAAGGTTTATAACACGCTGGGTTTTTTTGGTGGTAGTTTTTTCAAATTATTCTAACAAAGATTTTGTGAATTTCTACTGGTTTGATCCGTGGGGGCTTTGTACCATCTCCTGCATCTGCTGTTTTATTTGACGAGGAAACACAGACATCCTTTGAATGACGATGAATTCCACGTGCTTATATGTTATGATCTCAGGATTTAATAAGTTGATTGAACCAACGTTGTTCTCTAGGAAGAGTATTTGGGGCTGCTGAGACACCCAGCTCTTACCCAGCGAGTCCTTGAGAACGTGGGTGAGTTTGCTCTGCCGGAAGGGGATGTGGTCCCTCTTGGGATCAGCCAGAGCGACGATGATTTGCTCAAGGAAGGAGAGAGACTTGTTGATGTACGTGGCTTCTTTCAGAACCTGCCCTTCAGACTGCAATGAAGACCAAAGAGAGCATATTCCTCACTTGAGGGGACAACTCTGCTGGACTGTGAGGGGAGGGAGTTAATTCAGAAACAATGATCTGGAGCTTTCTTCAGCTGGAAAACAAGTTTTGAGACCTCAATTTTTCATTCCAAGTCTACCAGGACCACTGGTTTTCCTTCCCAAAGGGTAAATGATACATTTGATGGGATTTCTATTCTGATCAATATAGAATGCGACACGGGACCTGAGGAACTTTCAGTTGTTGAGCCCTAATGGTCTAAGAAAATTTCAAGTTTGCCTGCTGGGACCAGAAATGAGGGATTTGCACTGTCCCTCATGGAATGCAGAGGGAAATCAGGGGTTCTTTCTCTTAATAGTCAATGGCTCCAGCCTTTTCTTTTGTGGAGAAATGATAAACTAACTGAATTTGGTCAGGTTGGAAGGCACATGCAGGATGAGAGTCACACAGATGTGGATTTAGAAATTATACACAGCAGCAGCAAACAACTGAGAGCACTCCAATGCCTTAACTGGTCCCAGTCTCTCCCATTTACCACTGGCTGAATTCTGTTGTGGGGAAAACTCATAATTTCATCCCACTGTGTTGACTAATGGATTCTTCACCACAGACTGAAATATTTCTTCCAGTACTTACTCCGGTCTTGCTCAGTCTCTCTGAGCCCGCCAGATCTATGAGGTTGATTTTAGAGTTAACGCATTTGCCATCTGAGAAAACCCTGAAACGAGACTGGAAGGGAAAAGAATATAAGTTGTACTTAAGAGCAGACAAAACTGAAATACAGTAAAAAACAGATATTAAAGATCCTCAACCACTTGAGTCCGTAAAAGAACCGCTGGAGCTCCTACCTCAATATAAATAGTGAAGATGCAATGGGACCGGGATGAATTTTTATTCAGTGTGTGCTCCGTTATCACTCTGTTGGTCTCACCCTGCAAACGAAGGCAAAATTTGAGATGGTGTTTTCAAACATCTGCATCGGTAGAACAAAAGGAAAATTAGAAATCCACACAGTTAAATAAACGGGGGTTCATTCCTCGCTCTGCAGAGCCTGTTGGTTAGAACAGTCAGAGCAGGAGCTCGCTGTATTCACCTTATTTTCTTACTCAAATGCCTCTCAAAGCATTTCAGGCTGCGGTTGGTAAAGGTCACTGTTTACTGTAAAAATGCCTTTTACCGGAGACCACATAATCTGCATTTTCACTTTCAGGGCTCAGCTCACAGACGTGTGGCTTTTTGAGGAACAGTCGGACAAACCTGCTTCAGAGGCAAGACCTCCTTGGCGTTTTCAGTTTTCTGATGACTAGAAAACCAAAGAGCTCCCCAAGATTCAAATGTCACCCAGAAGACTCACCCGTCTGTGACTGCCACGGATTTATGATGCCAACTTACAGGAAAAGAAAGCAACACTGAAAAGGATGTTGCAATTGCTTGTTGGGAGCACTGGTCTGTCACAGAGCTGGGCTGCCAGGCTGGGAGGCAGAAAAGGAAATGGGAGGTTCTACAGAATCAAAATGCACTTGTCAAGTGGTTTCATGGCCTGGGTCTCAAAGGACAATGACCTCTGAGAGCTGGAAGGTCAGTGACTGGTTCCACACTTTAAATGATAGAAGGCTTGGGTGGGAAGGGACCTTAAAGCCCCCCCAGTGCCACCCCCTGCCCTGGGCAGGGACACCTCCCACCAGCCCAGGTTGCTCCAAGCCCCGTCCAACCTGCCCTTGAACCCCTCCAGGGATGGGGCAGCCACAGCTTCTCTGGCCAACCTGGGCCAGGCTCTCACCACCCTCACACCAAACAAGTTCTTCCCCACATCTCAGCTCAGTCTCCCCTCTTGCCTCAAAAAGGAGATTCAGAGCATCTTCCTCGTGGCTCACTGCGTGCACAGACAAGCCCTTGACATAAACACCCTGTGGACAATCCACTACAGCCATCTGCATGTCACTGGTCCCGTTGCTCGCCACGGTGGCCAGAAGGTCAAACAAGGTCTCATTGTAGATTTCCAGGTAGGATATTCGGACAGTGAGGAACGGATCAACGGAATGCGCAGCCGCTTTGAAGACCTACACAAAGGCAAAGAGTTTGTCAGTGCCGGTGCCCATCCACAAGCAGAATTATTAGCTATTTCTGGCTTTCCACAGAAGATATTTCTAATTTTTCAAGCAGCCGTAAACGCCTCTGTGGGCATGTAACTGATTCTGCACTGTGGTTGCACGAGGGCTGGCAGGGCCAAGTCAACAGTTTAAATGTCTCAACATGGTAGTTTTGAAAACACCACTTTGGAAGACCCTGCTGACATTTGGAAAACGGCAAATTCTAGCTGATTTATAAGAAATAGCAGAATTAAAGAGGAACAACCTCTGCAAATGACAATAAAGTGTAACTACAGAATTCTTCCCATCTTATTTTAGGTTGTATGTGTTATCTCAGCCCCATGCCACACATGCTTGTTGTCTTTGTGGGAGTGAAGAGCATTCTGCAGTATCACCGCCTAAAAATTAGCAGATCTGTCCCCTCAAAGCAGTGGTAAAATTGTGCCTCCAGACAGGGATGTGTCTGTGCAGCAACGGGCCCCACAAACCAGCATGTTTCAAGCCAACACCATCCCAATGCTCTGAAACATCACCATTATACAGCAGAACTCCTTGTTATTTCTTCCAGCCTCTTTTCCCATTCGGATCCAGTACCTGCTGGATGGCCCGGGGTATGATTCCTCGATGCTTGTACTCGGCAGTCGCTCCCGTCATCGTGTAAGTTTTACCAGCCCCTGTTTGCCCGTAGCACATTATCGTGCCTAGAAAAGAATGAAAAGCAAAAAGAATAAACTCGGGAGGGAACCTCTGCATTCCTCAGATGGAACATCGAAAGGATCTGTCCCTCAGATCAAATCTCTGCTTATTGTCAACATAATAAAAATAGCAGCGAATTACCATTATAGCCAATTAAAGCTTCGGACACCAATTTCTTCGCCACGGTCTCGTAAGCCAGCTCCTGGGAGGTGTTGTGAAGGACACCATCCAGCCGAAAGGACCAGTCGGTCTGCCTGTTGTTTACAACTCCTTTCCTGGCATCTTTTTTGATGTAGATATCTATGCTCTGAAACCCAAAAAGAGATAAAGATCACTTCAATGAAGAGTTTCGGCAGTTATTGTCCAAAAGAAGCTCCTCAAAACACTGAAGACTTGAAGGCAAGTAGAAAACGGAACACAAATAATAATATCATTTTACTGATCTGGATGGTATTTTCCGGTAATGGATATTAAAAAAAAACAAAACACAGGAAATGTGGCTAAACTAATTTGTTTACCTTTCAGTGTGTGATCTTGCGTCTCAGGGAAATTATTAGTTAATGAAGAGAAGGTGAAGAGAGGAACTTACATCAGGGGGGATAGAAATAGACTGTACCACAGGTAGACCTCTTAGGTCGGAACTGTGGTTCCCACTGGGAATTCCTCAAGGATCAGTCAGAATCCCAGTCCTTTGGAGGATTTTCTCTGGTGACTGCATCACAAGAAGCGTGTTTCCCACAGTCACATTTGCTGATACAAAACCACAAGCCACTGTCGGCGCAGAGAACAACAAGCAGGACCACACGAATCAACACGCACCAAAACACTATGGAATGGAAGAATTCTCCTTTTCTGCAGGAAAAAAAACTGAAGCCAAATTCCAAACCTTTCGCACTTGCCATCCCTTTTTCTCTACCTTGTTGTCCGGCCCAAACTTGATCATCTCTTGAGCAAAATCAGCTGTTGGCTTGACTCGCACAAACGTATGGACTCTCTTTTCCGCTGCATCCATTCTGACTAGAGAGGAGGGGGGAAAAAAGGAAAAATCAACAATGTTGCACTCCCTGAAATTAAACATAATATTATTCATTACAAAGAGGCGAGCTATAGAGTAGCCAAGTTTAAAAATAAAGGGTTGACAAGGGTAGACATTCCAAACCCGCCTGGAGACGTTCCTGTGGGACCTGGTCTGGGTGGCCCTGCTCTGGGTGGGGGTTGGAGGAGATGATCTCCAGAGGTCCCTTCCAACCCCAGATCACTCTGGGATTCTGTGATACTGCGAGTCTGTGATTCAGGCACATTTAGCGTTCGACAACACCAGCTTTTCTTCCTGTTAGCCTTTTCTTCCTGTTATTCCATGGCAGGAATATGAGATGGATTTTCTTTTGTCTGGTGTTTTCTCTGGGTGAAGGCTTCTGTACCGTCAGTCCCCCACAGCCCTGCTGCTTTGTAACATCAATTCACCCAGAACTTTGTTTCCAGGCTTCAGAGGCTTTGAGTAAGACGTGTTAGAGGTGACACCAAGCCTAACGGAGCTCAAAGCACCTCACAAAGCTGTGCAGTCGGTTGGTACCTCAGTATTTCCAATGCTCTGAGCAGCAATTACCTTGTTTACAATCCATATCACACATTTCTCTCCGGAACCCCTTCTTTATACTGATATAAAAAATGTTTTTAAGTTCCTAATGAACACCTGATTTTAAAGTTTCCAGCAGAAAAAGAAAAAAAAGTCATGTGCCTGACAACTCCTGGTGAAATTCTTCCATTTCCCTTCTGGTCAATGCAAATTGAGTCAGTCGCTGGCAAGGGCAGGGGCTTGTGCTGTGGAGAAGGACTCGTGGGGTACATCCAGCTGCTAAAGCCCCACCTCAGAAACAGGCACCGAGTATTTTTAAACCCCTGGAACACGCAGATCTTATATTTTCTCTCAACTGGTTCCTACAGACAGCCTGTGCTCAATAGTTGAGTAATAGCTAGCAACAACAATTGGTTTCAGACAAAATCTGTTGTGTTTCTTGTATGTTAAGTATTTTCAGATCTCTCCATTGCCTTATCTGCTGTGACTGCTCTAAAAAGAAACACAGAGGTATAAACCAACACCTCTCTTTATTTAAAACAGAGGTCAGCATTTGAATAACTACCTGCTAATGGTACCTCAGGTGCCTTCTCCCCTTCCCAGACTCCGGCAGCGATGCCAACACAATGCCCGCCGGAGAATCCAACAGGCTGCTAGGTTACCGTGACCATGAGCCCTTCGCGTGGGAGACAGTCTTCAAATAAATGATCTGTGGAAAAGCACGGCGATAAAGAAGTGCAAAGACGTCACCACGAGGATTGCCTCTGAGTGACAGGCACAGAAAGCTGCCAAAAAATTGGCCGGCGCTGCATAAATAAAGGCAGAAGACGCACAGGTGTGAGCGAAATGCAAAGAGACCCGGAGATTTAAAGTTGGAAATGCTGCTTATTGGGGTTGTTAGAGATCTCAAAACTCTGCTACACAAATATAACACAGTGATGGAGGGGAACGTGCTTTATTTAGAACTGCAGAATCATTTCGGTTGGAAAAGACACCTGAAAACATTGAGTCCAAACATTAAGCTGATTTCTGCAGAGCTGCAGCAAGAAGCACAGCAGGAGAAAGGAGCAAGGGAAAAAATTAGGCAAAAAGTCGAATATGAATGAGAGAGAGACAGAACAAATTCAGAACGAGTGGAATTTTCCTCACTGCAACAATGCCCATCGCTAGGAGAAAGCAATTCCTCCTGGGAGTACTTCCTAACGTTAGAAGATGGGAAGGAAACGGGGAAGCACTTCTCTGGCAGACTCCCAACCAACAGCGTGGAGACCAAAAGCTCTCCAGCTCGTTAGCAACACCCCAAGCATCCAACCAACCTGATTATTAGTTGGGGTTTTTTTTTGGTCTGCAGTGGATTTTTTTATTGAGGCACTGGGAAGAAAGTGGTGAATTCATTCAGAATGAACAGAAACACAGTTATCTCTGCAATGAGGGCAGATGCCAACACGTGTACACAAAGATTAGTGCCACAGAGGAAATTTCAGATGGAGCTTTTGGGGCTGATTGGCACCAAAACGTGCACCCAGAGCAGTGAAGTGTGGGTTTTGGTTCTGCCTGAGAGACCTGAGTTTATCCAGTGTGGACAGACAAAAGCTTGAGACAAACTATATAATCCTAGAATGGTTTGGGTGGGAAGGGACCTCTAAAGGCCGCCCAGTTCCAACCCCCTGCCATGAGCAGGGACATCTTCAACTATATCAGGTTGCTCAGAGCCCCGTCCAACCTGGCCTGGAATGTTTCCAGGGATGGGGCATCCACCACCTCTCTGGGCTGCCTGGGCTGGGGTCTCACCACCCTCAGTGTACAAAATTTCTTCCTTAGATCTAGTGTAAATCTCCCCTCTTTTAGTTTAGTAAGCCAGGGAGGCATAGCTGCTTGTGAGGGGGAGGGTGTGACTGTGAGGCTGCCTCTAGAATTCAAACCCCAGTGATGCTTTGAGAGTTGAATCCAGCCGGTTGGGCACCAAAAGCTGTGCCCCAAGCAGCCCAGGCCACCTGCACACCCAGGGTCACCCCTGCCCCGAGGAGAACAGGGGAGAGAACAGCCCCCAAATTGCCTGCTGCCTTCCCAGCTGAGTGCAAACAAAGCAGAGAGTGCGGGATGTGGGGCAGATGGTGCACGGTGGCCAAGGAGAGATGAAAGAAAAGGTGGGACAAGGGCATGAGGATGGGGGAGGACAATGGGGAACACAGGGAATGCCGCGGACAGCCATGCCCACCACCCTGCTTGCTGGGGACATGGGTAAAGGGAGGTGATCAGAAAGGGGGCTGGGATGGAGGGGGAGACAGTGAAAGGATCATCCATGTTTGAGCAGAGCTGGGTGGGGAAGGAGACAGTGGGGGAGACAAGGCCTGAGGAGGGAAACAAGGTCTTGAGGGGGTGAGGCTGGGGGGAGGACAGTGGAGGCTTATGGAGACACCGCCTGAGGTAGCGGGAACAAAGACTGGTGGGTGACACGAGGCCTTGAGAAGAGGGACAGAGCCTTGAGGAGGGCACAAGACCTTGAGGAAGGGGACGAGCGCTTGAGGAGGGGATGANGGACGAGGCCTTGAGGAGGGGGATGAAGAATTGAGGAGGGGCATGAAGCCTTGAGGAAGGGGACGAGGCCTTGAGGAGAGGGACAAAGCCTTGAGGAGGGGATAAGATCTTGAGGAGGGGGACGAGTGCTTGAGGAAGGGGACAAGGCGTTGAGGAGGGAGGGCGAAGCCTGGGGGGCCGATGCGGCCCGTGGGGACAACAGTGCCGGGGGAGGCGGGTGACAAGGCTCTGAGGAGGTGGCGACTCCTAGGGGGGGAGCAGGGGGGGCAGCCCCCCCCTTCACCTACCTGCGCCCCCTCCTCAGCCGGGCCCGGGCGAAGGGAGGCCTCGGCGGCCGGCGGCGGCGGCGGCTGTGTACGCCGTTGCCATGGCACCCGTCACTTCCGGCCTCTCCCGGAAGTGGCGGGAGGCGGAAGTGGGAGTGGTGGGGGGGGTGTGTGTGTAGAGGCCGCGCTACGGCGGCCGGGCGGGGACAAGGCGCGGGGGAGGCGAAGCGAGGCGGGGAGCGGCGGGGAAGATGCTGGAGGCGGCGGCCGCAGCCGCGGCGGAGCCGGAGCTGGACCCCGAGGACCTGGTGCATTTCTCGGTGGGCGATTTGCCCAGCCGCGGTTACGGCGTGATGGGCGAGATCCGGCGGCAGGGCAAGCTCTGCGACGTGACCCTCAAGGTAGCGGCCCGGCGCCCCGGGGTGCGGGGGGGGGGGGGGGGGGGGGGGGGCGGGGGGTCCCTGAGGGGGGATGAGGGAGTGAGGGACCCCCCGGTCCCTTTATCGGGGAGAAGGAAGCGGCTGGGGTCCCCTCGGGTGGCTTTGGGTGGGGGGAGAAGGCTGAGGGTCCGTTTTGGGGGGAGAAGGGGAAGCCGAGGGCCCCCCCAACCCCTTTGGTGAGGAGAAGGAGGCAGCTGGGGTCCCATCGGTTGCCTTGGGTGGGGGAAAAAGGGGGAGCCGAGGGCCCCCTTACCCCCTTTGGTGAGGGAGAAAGGGGGAGCCGAGGGCCCCCTTAACCCCTTTGGTGAGGGAGAAGGGGGGAGCCGAGTGTCCCCCCCAGCCCCTTTGGTGGGGAGAAGGAGGCACCTGGGGTCCCATCGGTTGCCTTTGGCGGGGAAAAGGGGGGAGCCAAGGGCCCCCCAACCCCTTTGGTGAGGGAAAAGGGGGGAGCTGAGGGCCCCCCCTTCCCATGGCTTTTGGCAGCAGAGAAGGGCGATGCTGAGACATCTTGCCCTCCCCCTCTTTCCCCAGCCCTCTAGGTGGGTGTCAGGGGGTGCTGGTCCTCCCCAGAGAGTGGTGAGGGGATCTCTGTGAGGACCCTTTTTGGGTGATGGGGGGGTGCTGAGCACCTCCAGCCCAGGGTGGGTGCTGTGATGGGCCAGTGACACCCCCTCCTCTGATGCCACCCCTCACCCTGGGGATGAGCTGGGAGGTGGAGCCTCCATCTCCCTTGGGACCATGGTGGTTTTTCCAGCAGCCAGGCAGAGTGATTCAATAAAACATCTTTTTTCTGGGGAGGAAATGGGGCCCCCCTGCCATGTTTTGGTGGTGGAGTCATCTGGGAGGTCATGGTGCCTCTTTATGGACCAGCCTCAGTTCCAACCCATGCGAGAAGAGTCCTTTTCCCTGCAAAATGTTTATTTTCTAAGAATATCTGCTTTCTTACATCAAAGAAATAATCTATAACCTTGGGAAACCTTCAGGATTGTGCCTGGCTCTGCGGGGGTGGGCTCTAAGGGCTTTGAGAGTGGCCGCCACCGGGCAGGAGATACTGGAGTCCTCCATGGAGGCCTTCAGAGGAGTTTGTTGTGGGGTGGGTACAACATGCACCTCCTGGGATTGGTTGAGTCATTCCAGAATTAACTCTGAAGTTTAATTAAACGTGAAGGTGTTTCCCAGCCTACTCATGCTGAAACTTTTCACCTACCTCCTGCTGCCGAGGAAGGAGCTGGGGAGGGTTGTTGTCAGTCGTGGGGACCACAGGACGTATCATTGGGGTGGACCATTAGGCTACGTGGGGCTTCTTCATCCCCATCCATCAGCTACAGCCTCCTGCAAAGAGGGACTGTGGCACAGGCTGAGATGCTCGTTGTGAAGAGCACAGCCTGGCTCTGACCCTCCTTGGCAGAGGTTCTTACCTTCTAAGATGAGGTATTTGTGACAGTCTGTGCCGTAACATAGAACCACAGAATGGTTTGGGTGGGAAGGGACCTTAAAGACCATCCAGTGCCACCCCCTGCCCTGGGCAGGGACACCTCCCACCAGCCCAGGCTGCTCCAAGCCCCCTCCAACCTGCCCTTGAACCCCTCCAGGGATGGGGCAGCCACAGCTTCTCTGGCCAACCTGGGCCAGGCTCTCACCACCCTCACACCAAACAAGTTCTTCCCCACATCTTAGCTCCATCTCTCCTCTTTCTTCCTCTTTCCCCCTCCTCCTCTGGCTCCCCTCCCTGATCCAGAGTCCCTCCCCAGCTTTCCTGGAGCCCCTTGAGAAACTGGAAGGGGCTCCAAGGTCTCCCCGGAGCCTTCTCTTCTCCAGGCTGTACCCCCCCAACTCTCTCAACCCCCCCCTCCCAGCAGAGGGGCTCCAGCCCTCCCAGCATCTCCATGGCCTCCTCTGGCCCTGCTCCAACAACTCCATGTCATTAATGAAGATATTGAACTTTACTGGTCCCACTATTGACCCCTGAGGGACACCACTTGTCACCGATCTCCACCTGGACAGTGAGCAGTTGACACCTACCCCCTGGATGTGACCGTTCAACCAATTCCGCATCCACCCAACTGTCCACCCATCATACCCAAACCTTTCCTGTTTAGAGTATGTTGTGGGGGACCTCGTCAAAGGCCTTAGAGAAGTTCAAGTAGATGAGATCCGTGGCTCTTCCCTTGTCCATCGGTGCAGTCACACCACCATAGAAGGCCATGCAGTAACCTGGGGGATTTCTGTGACAAAACTGGCATTTTATTCCATTTAAACTGTGCATTGGTGTGTCTGAGGTGGCTTCGTGTTGCAGAAGGAGACTCTTGGCTCCTGGGTCTGTGGGATCACAGCAGTGAGCAGGCGATTGCGTCCTCTCGCTGGGGTTGGGCTGCTCTACATGGTCCAGAGGGGAGACAATAGCGAGGGGTTATATGACCCCCACCTTATCTCAAATAAACGCCTGACCATTGTTCTGCAAAGTGCTTTTGAATTAGTTTTCCCATAGATTTACCATGGCAAAGTGTTGGGTTTTTTTAAAATGTTGCTTATCTCACTTTACGTATGTTCTGTGGCAGAGTGAGGAGACTTGAAGGGCTGAAGGAGCTGTTGGAATGAGCCGCCCTGATGGCGCTGGGCAGGTTTTGTGGGTGAGGGCACTGTGTTGGCCCCACTTCTTTTTTTTTTTTTTTTTTCCTTCTTTTTATTATATTTTGTTCCAGGGCCTGTTGCTACGTGGGGAGGGTGCAGAGCCTTTCATCCCTGGAAAAGGTTTAATATCTGTGAAGAAAGGTGTCCCTGTTGTTCTTAAAATGAGTCTTAACTCTTTCCTCTCTACTATATTAAGGTATATTATATAAAGTATGATATCTCTATAATATTAAAGAGAGATCCCAGCCACAACTGATGCCTTTGGCGGAGGGTTGACAGTCTTTCCCCCTCCTGCACACGCAGCCTCAGCATCCTGAGCCCTTCACTGGGTGGATTCCTCTCGGTGGGTTGACTCATCGTGTCAAAATAACCCACCTTTTCGCCGCTTCTCCCTCTTGACAGCAGATTTCCCCGGGCCTGCGTGTCCCCTGGCGATTGAATTAATGCTGCCTGCTGAATGCCAGCCAAGCTTTTCCTCCCCGTTGTTCGGTACAGGGTGTCTTCTCGAAGCCCTGAATGTTTAAAAAAAATTATATATAAAAAAAAAAAACCCAACAAAAACCTCATTTTTCTTCGCTCGGCTTCGGAGGTGGCTTGGAATCCGTTTGCCACCTCGAAAGCGGCTGACGCAAAAACCTGCTCTTCGCCTGACCTTGCTCCGGGAACGCTTTCCGGCTGCCGTGGGTGAAGCTGTACATCCAGCACGACGCCGGAGGAGCCTGCCAAATCCAGCAGGGATGGATTTTGAATGCTTCTCACCCAAAATGAAGGTAGGAAAAGCACCGAGAAGCATTTCAAGTCAATACCCAAAGGAGACCGTGGTGGGTCCTGATGCCTGCTGCCCCGCTGGAGCTGGCTTTTCATACCTTCTACTTGGAGGCTGTCACCCTTATAAAGAAAAAAAGCTGCCAAATACTGCTTTGAACCAAAATTGAGATTCCTCCTGATGTGACCATCGATCAGTTTCAGAGCTGAAACGGGGACAAGCCACCTTATTGCAGCAGGATTCAGGTCTTTAGCGGCTTCTTTTGCTCTATCAATGGTGGGGTCAATGGCTGGAAATGATTTTCCCCGGCCCGCAGAAGTGTTTGCTCTACAAACAGGCCTAAAAATTGTTAGGAAGCCATCGGTACTCTCCTTTGTTTGTTTTAATTATTCCCCTCATGAAGCCAGGCGAGCGTTCATTCAGTAAATAGGAGGGGCAGGATTTGTTCTCCTCCCTCGGAACCCGTCTGGCTCCGCGGGAGCCGGAGCTGCCTCGGCAGCTGGGTTTAGACGCGATTAAGAGCCCAAAACGCCAATTTAACCAGCTCCCGCGGAGCTCCGGTTCTTCCAACCCAGCTTAGGGAAGAAAAATCTGTCCTTTCTTCTCGTGATCGCCCATGTGAAAACCAAGTTTCACGGGGCAGGATGCGAGTTGCAGCATCTTCCCAGCAGCTTAGGAAGCGTCCAGCGAGAGCCAAAGCTCCTTTCCTGCGCGGACGGCTACGGATTTGAGAAGTCTTTTTCTATTCTTGTCTCTTAAAGAGCTGAGGGTCAGAGCCCCTCTCGAAGATGTTCCGTGGCAGGCCGCCTGGCCCTTCCGTCTCCCTTTGGCCACTGGCTGAAGGGTTTATTTAAAAAATAATTTCAGGATGGTTTGGTAGAAACAAATGCGAGTGAAACAGAGGGAGGAGGGAAGGGAAGGGAGGAGACGCACCTTATTCTGTGGTTAATTCATTTTCCTTGGGTGAAAGTAGGAATTTTTGCTTACTAAAGCCAAATTTCTGCTACTAAAGCCAAATTTCTTCTGCTGCTCCCTCCTGTCAGCATCGCTAGGTTGTGTCGCAGCGTGGCCTTGTCTGGTTGAACTGGTAAACGATTGGGTTTGTGGTTGGTTGTTTTTTAACTTGACCAAGGGTAATATTATGGAAAAATCCTCCAGGTGAGACTTGTGTCTCTCTCCTCATCCAGTACTGGTGGTAATGGTCTGTGTCGGGGAAAAGCCAAGCCTGGAGCCATCACCAAGCGTGCAGAAGGGAAACTTCTTTATTTTTCTTTGAGTTTGGGGGGGGTTTGAGGCTTTTAGCTACAGATACGGACGCATCAAGCGGTTTGAAGCCTGGTGGACTTCCTTCAAATTTAGTTTTCAGGTTTGGACTGTCCCCTTTGAGGTCTGAGAGCAGGGTCCAGCAGAACCAGCAGAGGCGCAGCCGTTCTCCATGACCCTTCCCTTACTCTCCATCGAGGACCAAACTGGGGCTTCCAGTGATAGACTGGAGTTTGAATTGTCTGCATTTTTCAGGCTTGAAATGGGCCAGGAGTGGCGAAGTCTATACGGGTGGTAGGGATGGGTTCAAATTTTAAGGTTCAGATTGGCATCCCTGGCCGTGGAGCAGAACCTGCTGTCGCAACATCCCCTCTGGGTGCCACCTCAGATGTTGTCACCGTTACCGACAGCATTTTTGGGATGAAATCAGTGAGGTTTGATTTCTGCATCCACTTGTTTTTGTGGTGGTTTTTTTTTTTGCCAGAAACTGGATATAAAGCATTTTCTTTCAGGTTTCTTTCATGTTAGGAGACTTCTGGGTTGTTTTCTCCCTTGCTTGAGCTCCTCCTTCCCCAGAGCATTTCACCCTTAGCGTCGCTTTCTGCCTAAACATGAGTTAGGAATCTTGAGTTATTTCTTCTATTGGCTCTGCTGTTGATTTTACCTTATTGGTAGAAATTAATTAGCTTCTTCATAAGCTCACTGGGTGAGAAAAGCTCTGCATTAAAGGTTTGGGCCTTCATTGCTTAAGTTTCCTGTACACAACAGCCCGGCAGAACCCTTCCCACTTATTTTACAGTGAATTTGCAGTCTCTTTTCTACGTGTTTGCCTTCTCGAAGCATTTTAGAGCTCTCAAACGCCGCAAAAGCACAAAGAATTTCAGTTCGCTGATGTGTGCAGGTACCTGGGGGTGTTATTCCCTGATACGAAGATCCTGATGTGCTTTTTAATTGCAGAAATGAAGCCACTCGGAATTTGTGTTCTTCCTGAGCACTGTTTTTTTTTTGTTTTTTTTTTTTTTTCCTTTTGAAGACAAATGTCCTCTGGAGATGAGAGCTGCTTGGGTAGCTTTGTTTTCTGGAGTTTGCGTCTGTGCTTCAGGCCAAAGTACAAGTGCTCTCAGGGGACACATCAGCATCTTGCTGGAAGCCTGTGAACTGCACCACGCCATAAAACAGGGAAACAATATTCCTCCTCTTTCTTCATTGATAAATTAGCGGGGGTTGAAAAATGTCTTTATAGCTCCTGCTCGCCGCGGTTTGAGCCAGAGGAGAACCAAGGGCCGGGCTGGCACCTCCCGTGATTTTTGGATGAACCTCTGGCAAAGGAGAGAAGGTTTGTGTCTTTCTGAATCCTCAAAAAGCGACGTTAACACGAGCTCCTCTTGGTTGGCTTGGAATCGCTCGAATGCCATATTTCCTTGACTAATTCCAAGATTGATTAGAAAAATTCTCTTTAAAAACTAATGCAAGCCTGGGGAGTTAAAATAATTCCATGCTGTGGAGAAGTGATATTATTTATTTCACATACAACGCGAGTCGGACTGATAGGTGACAGCCCCGTTGGCTTTTCTCCCTTTCTAATCAGAGTTTTTCCAAAGCAGACTGTTAACTCAAAACCCTCCAAACCGGAGCAGATGCACCCGAAAGAGAGAGCTGCTGCCTGCCAAGCAGACGCAGAGGTGGAGGAGCCTCCCCTTGTCCCGCGCCCCTGGCAGATAAGTGGAATTCCAGATGGCTTAATGCTGCCTGCGTCATTTCAGCAGGGTCCTGGAAAAAAAAAAAACAAACCCGGGTCTGGCTGCTCCGCAGAAGCTTGAGCACGTTTCTAAGATCCTTAAGGAAAATGAGCTTGGATGGGAGGGGGAATATCTTTTTCTTGGAGGAGCCCATGGATTGAAAAACCAGATAATCTGTTGTGCACTTGAGACCTTTAGGTTAAGGATCTTATTTAAATCTTGTCGTACAGCGCTAACGAGCTACACTGGATTACGATGGGACTTGTTTTTTCACCCAAGGTCTCAACTAGCGTAAATGCTCTTCCACTTTTATAGAAAGACGAGTATTTTTAGGGCTTTACGAAAACATTAAACCTGAAGCGTTAAGTAGAAACCACCCATTTCTGTGCGAAGCTTTTTCCTTGGCTCCTTTGAGCGTGGCAAAAAGGCTTCGCTGTCTGACTTCCAAACCCACTTCCTCTGATTTTTATTTGCTTTCCTTAAAACTCGTCCCACAGCTTCAGGTGGACTTTGGTGACCTGGGTATTTAACCGGGTGTCTGGCAGGGGTGCTGGCAGGGTCTTCTTGCCCATTGAGGATGAGGATGCTGTGGGATGAGTGGAAGGCAGAGGCTGGATGTTCTTCATGTTGCTATAGGGGTTGTTGGAGTATGGGAGGGATTTGGGGCTTCTGTAGTGAAGATGTTGGGGGAACGTGGCAGGGAGGGCCAGGAGGGTTCCTCAACTGCTGAGTTACTCAACTTTGGTTTTGCTGGTCCTTCAGGAGTGTGAATCACAGAATGGTCAGGGTTGGAAGGGACCTCTGGAGATCATCTAGTCCAACCCCAGGGTACAGGGTCACCCAGAGCAGGTTAGACAGGAACGTGTCCAGGCGGGGTTTGAAAGTCTCCGAAGACTCCACCCTCTGTCTGGGCAGCCTCTCCCAGGGCTCTGCCACCCTCACAGCAAAGAAGTTCCTCCTCATGTCTAGATGGAACTTCCTATGTTCAAGTTTGTGCCTGTTGCCCCTTGTCCTGTCATTGGGCACCACTGAGAAGAGTCTGGCCCCATCCTCTTGACACCCACCCTTGAGATATTGATAAGATCCCCTCTCAGTCTTCTCTTCTCCAGGCTGAACAGCCCCAGGTCCCTCAGCCTTTCCTCATCAGAGAGATGCTCCGGTCCCTCATCATCTTTGTAGCCTCCAATGGACTCTCTCCAGCAGTTCCCTGTCCTTCTTGAACTGGGGGACCCAGAACTGGTCCCAGTGCTCCAGATGTGGCCTCCCCAGGGCAGAGCAGAGGGGCAGGATGACCTCCCTCCACCTGCTGGTCATGTTCTTCTTGATGTCCCCCAGGATGCCATTGGCCTTCTTGGCCACCAGGGCACATTGCTGGCTCATTAACTTGTTGTCCACCAGGACTTCCAGGTCCTTCTCCACTGAGATGCTTAGTGAAGGATGGCAGGTTGGAGGTGTGCCCTTGGGATGCGTTCCTTGTCCCTGTCCCCACAGGAAATGGAGACACCGGGGTCCAGCAAAGTTCCTCAGAACTGGAAGTGAATTATCTGGGAGCATGTGTTTGTGTTGTCCATCCAAAAGGGATGTCTTTTCTGGTTCAAAGTAATTAGTTGCCATTATGTCAGCAGGACTCTAATTAGTCTAGACCAAAAGGATGTGTAACTTAATGGGATCAGTCTCTTGGTTTTGCACATGCCAAGTTGGATCAAAACTCTTTCACATCTTGTCCAGCTACTGCTTGGGTGGGAAGGTATGGATGGAGAGGAAGGGTATTTATCTGAATCTGTGAATTTTGATCCATTATCTCTTAAATTGGACTGTTCCATTCCCTTCCGCCCAGCAAATTTCTGCTCTGGCCTCTCTGTGGCTTGAATGTCGGGAAAGATGTATTTTTTGGAGAAGATCTTTGCAGCAGAGAACTCGAGAGACTTCTCGGCTCCGCAGTGTAACCACGTCCTGAAAACAATAGATGCCTTTGTTACACCTACACCGTTTTTGCTCTGGAGAAAGCTTCATTGTACCCTGGAACTCGTTAACGTTTCGTGGCCGTGGGAGTGTAATGGGTTTGTTACTCGTTTAGGGAACACGTGGAAAGGGAATTCTGTGATGTTTGTGGTCAGAAAGGATGCTTTGCAAGCAGTGGTTCTGCTCTTGTTTCTGCTAAACACTATCTTTTTGCCTTAAAAGAAAGGCCTCAAAATGTTATATATTGTAAAATAGCACATCCTCGTGTAAAGGTGGAAATTTTCTGAAAGGTAAGATATTTTTTTCAGGCTATGAAAGTCCTGCCTGAAGGAGTGTTGTCCTCGAGCTTCTTCCCAGTGAGCTTGCCCGTGTGGAGTTTCTGGGATATTTCTCTTCTTGATGCCTGTATAAACAGAGCATTAACAGCTAATTCTGCCTTAGCGAAGGGGAAATGATTGAGTTTGCGGTGATTTCGTTTGTGCCTGGATTCAGTCCTGAACTCCAGGCTCAAAAAGCAAAAGATAAATGCGCCGATTTGTCCTTAACTCGACAGGAGCGCCTGATTTCTCTTAACAGCATGGGGATTGCCACAAAACAGCCCGTTTTTGCAAACAAGAGTTTCCACCTTGAGCTGAAAACTGAAATCCCCAACTGAGACTCCGGTTTAGACCCACGTCCCGTGGTGACAAAGAGCAAGAAGGGCCAAATACTGCAGGACATCACAGCTTACGGAGGTTCCTCAGCCTTTTGCCCCCTGACAGTAGGTGGGGAATAAAACCCTGCTGCCGGAGATGCCTGGGGTGATGGAGAAATACAGAAATATAAAATAAAAAGGAAGATCATTCTTTTGAGACAACTTTTAAATAGGAGAGGGCGGCCAGTTCCCAAGGCTGCAGGGCCAACTTGGAGCTGCTCTGCAAAATCAAAACAGGAACCGAGCGGACCATCCCCACCAGCCACGCTCAGTGAGGACAAAACCAGGGTTTTTCTCAGCTGACAAAGCTTTTTCTATTTTTTTTTTTTTTTTTTTTTATATTCTGCTGGTGCTTCTGGAATTAACAGGCAGGGCTGTGATGGTATTTGATGGGTGGAAAGATATTAAGTCCATGAACTCCTCTTACTTTTGCGTTACGTGAGCGTAGGGTGACTCCATTGGGTGCAGGAAAGCGTAGTTATTTGCTCAGAAAAAAAGGGAGATCATTTGTCCCTGGAGATAGGGAACACTTTGAGTTGGAAGACACAAGGATGAACCGAGGGGACGCGCGCTCTGTGCTCATCCTCGGGACTATTTTTGCCCTTCTTCAGGAAAATCAGGTATTGTCCTTCGCCTGCAGCAAGGAATTTAGTTGTTCCATTGGGACTTGCCATTAAGTGCCGATGGTATGAACGTGATGAGAGCTTCTAGACCAGGGATCCCAAGTTTGGAATCTCCCTGAGGGCCCTCTATCATTACAGGAGCAAGTTTAAAAAAAAATAAATAAATAAAAAAGGATAAAAAATAATAAAAAAGGGCAAATGTTCTCACCAGTGCAAGGGAAGTGGTTGTGAACTGCGTGGCTCCACCTGCACCCCACCCGTTAATTGCGCTGGGGACGACCCTGCGCAATTAGTCTGTTAATTGGGGTGTTTTCCAAAGTGAAACCCTTTCCTTAACGAAGGGCGAGTGTCTCAGCCGGGTAACGATCCCGTCCCTTGGAGCTGCTGGGAGCCGGAAGGGTGGTGCTGCCCAGACACAAGGTAATTTCATCCCCGTGATGATACAGGTCTCATTAACCCGTCGGGAATCTTGCCGAATGACTCAAATGATGGCTTTTGCAATAACCGGGTGTATTATAAATCATGAGGCTGTTTGGTGGCAGCTGGTCGGGGGGTGAGACCGGGGTGATGCGTCCCCGAAGCTTTAGTTCTGCTCAAACTCTCGGACGGCGCTAAAAATCTCTTGTGTTTGGGCTTGGAGAAGAAAATATCTGCTCTGCTTTGATCCCTTTTTGCCTTTCCTAGGGAAAAACGCGGGCGGTGGAGATGCGGTTTTAATACATGCATCCATCAGAGAGGCAAGGTCCAAAAATAAAATGGCTCGTGCTGCGAGAGATCTGGAGCCACTGCGTTGAATTCCTCGGAACAAAAAGGGGTAGGAGGTTGTGGAAAGTATTTATCTGGTGACCGGTGGCTTTCTAGGTGCCACGGTCCTTCACCGCTGCCCAGAGGGTGACAGCTCGGTGGCACGTGGAGAAATGCAGCGCTGGTGGGACGTGGGAAGCGCCGGGGAGCTCTTCGAGGGGTGGGAAATCCCTGGGGCATAAATCCCAGCAACTGAAATCGGTGCATTTAACCGTGGCGTAGATGGTTATCCAACGCACAGATCCCTTTTAAAGCTAAACCTATTTCACAAATAAATTCCAGACTGGTGTTACTTTGTTATTTTCAGATATTTCACAGTTACTTTCAGTGATTTTCCGAAACAGAGGGCTTTTTCTCATTGCCTAACACTGTAGCCTTGTTTGTTTCGACTAAATATAAACCTTGTTGTTGAAATTAGTGTTAGCTTTAGTTACGAGGCTCACTTTAATTGCAACTAGAGCAGTTTGAAGCAGGTGTATGACTTTAATAGGTCCCTGTTCAATTTTAATACTGTTTTTTGTAGTTAAAAAGGTGAGATGACACTTGAATAGCTGTGATTTTTGGCAAATTGCGTTTTTCTTGCACGCTCAACCTCACTCTGCGCCGCCTGGATGGGAACACTCAGCCAAACACGGCTTGCAGATAAGAGATATATTAAGCCAAAGCTTAATTGCAGTTGGACCGACCTTCCTTCCAGGCACCGCGAGGTCTTTCAGAATTTTAGAGAGATGAGGCCTCGTTCTTTCACCTTGTTCCAAGCCAGAGAAATATTGAAAGCAAAAATGGAGTTTTCCTGGGGTTTTAGGACATTTGAGACAGGCGGGAAGGGGTTTCCCTGCTGAAAGTGGGTGCTCCTGGTCGGTGACTCCCAGCCCTTCAGTCTTCTGCCCTTGAGTTGAAAATGTTTTCAGCCAAAATGAATAATTTGAAGAAATTTATCTCGCGTGAAAGAAAATAGGCTGGAGTTTTTAATCAGCCCAGGACCTCTCTTGTGCTGCCAGATTCGTCTGTGGGCTTAGATTTCTTGCTTTAGCAGCGATATCTGTCCCCCAGCTCCAAAATGATGTTGGTGACACTTAGAACTTGTTCCACACATGGCAGCGAGGAGCCGGGGAAGTGACAAGGATGGGACAGGCCCTGCCACCAAGACACCAGAGTGCTCTGGCAGCTTCTGATGGGTCTGTGGGAGATGCCCCAGGCCAGCAGGAGTTGGGTGTGATGCACAAGAGGTACAGCATAAAGTATGATGATAATGAGACCTTCTTCGTTAGCTTCACTGGTGTTTATTCAGGCTGGTGGAGTGGCTTCGTAGAATCATAGAATGGTTAGAGTTGGAAGGGACCTTAAAGATCATGGAGTTCCAACCCCCTGCCCTGGGCAGGGACACCTCCCACCAGCCCAGGTTGCTCCAAGCCCCCTCCAACCTGCCCTTGAACCCCTCCAGGGATGGGGCAGCCACAGCTTCTCTGGCCAACCTGGGCCAGGCTCTCACCACCCTCACACCAAACAAGTTCTTCCCCACAGCTCAGCTCCATCTCCCCTCTTGCAGGGTCCAACCCTTCCCCCTCCTCCTAGGGCTCCCCTCCCTGATCCAGAGTCCCTCCCCAGCTTTCCTGGAGCCCCCCTTCTTTAGGGACTGGAAGGGGCTCCAAGGTCTCCCCGGAGCCTTCTCTTCTCCAGGCTGAACCCCCCCCAACTCTCTCAGCCCGTCCTCCCAGCAGACTGAAGTCCCAACCAAAGAGCTTCAGCACCCATGTCTCCTTATTTCCCTCTCTTAATCCTCCACCTCTGGTTCTTCTCTGGCGAGCAGCGCCTCGGATGGAGCTCACACGGGAGAGACAAACAGCAGCCACGGTGTTTGCGCTTGGCATTCAGCCCCACGCATTTCGGGAAGGAAAACCCCACAGCAAAAAACACAGGGGGAATTTTTGTCCACGCTCAGGGGTGCACAGGTTCTTGGGCTGCTTCCTTCCTCTTAAAGGCTTTTCTTGTTAACCTCGGTGTATTTATAAGAGCTTTTATCTTAACTTCTTCCACTCGCTGCTGCAAAACATCCATCCTGTTGTTTTCTTTCCCTTATTCTCTTCTTCTTCTTCTTCCCTCTCTCTCTCTCTCTCTCCTGGAACATCATTTTAGCCCTTGTTTACCAAGGAAGACCTTTTATTCTTCCCTCTGTCCCCACCATGGTCTGGCTCCTGCTCTGCTGTCTCAGGAGCTCATCTCTTCTCAGAGCCAGCACAGGAGGACAGGAAAAGCATGAGATAAATGATTTAGAGTTATAATTTATACATAATTAGAGTCAGCAGAGAAGGGAGCAGAGCAGCACTGTGTTTGTGGCACAGTCTTGGGATGTTTTACAAGTGGTTTTGGGTTTGCAGAAGAGATTGATGCTGACCTTTGCCCATTTTGAGCTACAAAGTGGGGTTTTTTTTGAGTACAAGAGGGTTGGTTTTTTTTTTTTTCCATGAGCTCCCCATTTCACTTGTTGCTTTTCCTCTGGGCGTTGGGAACTCTGGAAAACCCAGGCCAGCGGGGTTTGTGGGGGGTAATTAATCCAGGCAGAGCAGACGGGCAGGGTTCAGGCACGTCGAAGGTGACCAGGACAAGAGACAAAGCTCTCCAAAAGTGGCCCTGCCATTTCCAGGCTGGAACAAGTCTCGGAAGCCGTTTGGCTGGATGTTTGCAGCCTGATTTTTGGTTTGGTTTGGTTTGTTGCTTAAATTGGGGAGTTGGGGCAGAGCAGACGTGTCCCTGCAGCCGAGGCACGCAGCGCTGCCAGCTGCCCACAGGCTGAACGTGAGTGTTGGAGTCCCCGTCATCGTGCAGGCAGGCACGCACGGCCAGCAGCTGGGTGCTAAAGCTGTTTTTTTTATTAAAAAAAAACATCTTATAAGAGTGTTTATGGCAGTTGAGTATGCTTTTGTTTAAAAAGAAAGGGAAAACAATCCCACCACTTGCTTATATCTTGCCTAGTGCCCCATTCTTCTCCTTTTTTTTTAAAATATCTTAGAAATTTTGCTTCCTAAATTCCCAGCGAGTCGAATTTGCTTGCCTAGTGCCCAATTCTTCTCTTGTTTTTTTTTTTTTGTTTTTTTTTTTTTTAAATATGTTAGGAATTTTGCTTTCTAAATTCCCAGTGAGTTGAATTTACTGGGTGTGAGAGCTCTGGGCCCGGAGGGAGAGAGGGCAAAGCACTGTTGGGAACTGTCAAAACCCTAATGCAAATAACATTTTCATTAATTGGCTGCCGAGACATGAAGCTTTTTGTAGGGAAATTTGGAAGAGAAGGGCTTCATGGATGACCTGGGGAGCAGAGGACCTGCTGTGCTGACTTCTTTCAGCAAAACGAAGCTCAAATGGGAAAGATCTTGCTTAAGTTGGGGGGAAAAAGGGCAATTCTGCCCAAACTGAGATGGGCATAGACTGGTGTGAGTCGGATTAGTCTGGAAATTAGGGGGGGGAAAAAAAGGCTCTGAATCAACAGGGAGAAGTAGATCTGTGTGATAATGAAAAGGATAAAATATTACGTAGTGTCTGCAGGAGTGAGAAGGGGATTTGGGTGGGAGAAGCCGCTTCCGAGCCTCTCTGCGTAGCTCGGGAAGGCTCTTCGGGGGATGTACGTGTGAGCGGGTGAAAGTGAACCTGCAGAGATTTGCAGAAGCTGAGCCTCTGGGCGAGAGTGAAGGTGAGAGGCTGCGAGCGATAAGTACCCGATGGGGGGCCGAGAAGGAAAACGCGTGGGATTTAATCTCTAAGTCGGTCACCGGTTCAGAGGAAGAAGAAATGGGCGGCCGCGTCCCTCAGCTTTCAGTTCTGCAGAATCATTGCAGTCTGGAGCCCGGGGTGTCCCGGGATCAGACGGGCAACGTGGGGTCTGGGATTGCCAGTTCTTGGGGGGGTGTTACCTGAAGGGGGGTGTTATCTGAAGGGGGGTCACGGGGGGAGCATTTTCTGCACCGAGTGGCTGGGGGAAGCAGATCTGGGTTTGAAACCTTTGCGTGCGGTCGAATACTGGCTTGATTTGTCTAAATACATGATTCATAGAATGGTTTGGGTGGGAAGGGACCTTAAAGCCCACCCAGTGCCACCACCAGTGTCCCCTGGGCAGGGACACCTCCCACCAGCCCAGGTTGCTCCAAGCCCCCTCCAACCTGCCCTTGAACCCCTCCAGGGATGGGGCAGCCACAGCTTCTCTGGCCAACCTGGGCCAGGCTCTCACCACCCTCACACCAAACAAGTTCTTCCTGAGATCTTTCCTAAATCTCCCCTCTTTCAGTGTCCAACCCTTCCCCCTCCTCCTAGGGCTCCCCTCCCTGATCCAGAGTCCCTCCCCAGCTTTCCTGGAGCCCCTTGAGGGACTGGAAGGGGCTCCAAGGTCTCCCGGGAGCCTTCTCTTCTCCAGGCTGAACCCCCCCAACTCTCTCAGCCCCCCCTCCCAGCAGAGGGGCTCCAGCCCTCCCAGCATCTCCGGGGCCTCCTCTGGCCCCGCTCCAACCTGGCCGTTCTCTGTCAGCCATCTGGAGGTGCCTCACTCCGTACTACTCTTGTATCTTTGCCCCGTTGACAACTTCTGGTGGCTTATGAGGCTGGAAAATTGCATTCAGAAGTTTGGATCTAAGCGATGGGCTGCCGTCCTGTTTGCAAATGGAAATTGTCTAGTTTCAGCCCTGGGTTCCCGCTGGGCTGGCCGAGCCGGGCTACAAGGGAATCATCTGGACCTTGCAGCTCTTGGTGGATGGTCCTGACCTTTTCTCCTTCCCCTTTTCTCTCTCTTTTTTTTAGGTTGGGGACCATAAATTCAGCGCTCACCGCATCGTGCTGGCGGCTTCTATCCCGTACTTCCACGCCATGTTCACCAACGACATGATGGAGTGCAAGCAGGATGAGATCGTCATGCAGGGGATGGACCCCAGGTAACGACCCAAAGCACGAGGGCATCTGGAGGGGACCACAAACAGCCCTCAGCGTTGCGGGTGCAAGGCTTGACAGCCCTCCCCTCCATCTGAACAGCACTAGGAAAGGGTTTTCTGTCAGCAGGATCCCACACTGCCTTGAATTCAGTGGATTTTCTGCCCTTTTCCCCCCTTTTTTTAGTGCTCTTGAGGCTCTCATCAACTTTGCCTACAACGGTCACCTGGCCATAGATCAGCAGAACGTCCAGTCCCTGCTGATGGGGGCGAGTTTCCTTCAGCTGCAGAACATCAAAGATGCTTGTTGCACTTTCCTCCGAGAGAGGTAAGGGGCTTGGTTTTTTCGGCTGTGCTCTCTTCTCCCTGACAGCAGCGAGGTGTCATCGTCTGTGTCTGGTTTTGGAGGAAGTGGGATGTTTCTGGAGCCATAAGGATCTCGGCGTCTCCCAAAAGTCACTATTCTCATCGCCTAGAAAATAACTAATTTGGTTTATGAGGTGCTGCAGCCGAGATATGGCCTCAGCCAGCCATGAAAATTAATACCTAGAGCAAAATGGAGTGAATTTCCCCCTTTTTAAGTGTTAGCCAGAGGTGCGTGACTGCCTGTGCTGCTAACGAGCCCATCCTGGTGCTAATTACCCTTTCTCCTCTTGCTTGTGTAAGAGGGGGAGGAACAAAGAAGCTTAGCCAAGGAGCTGGACAGGAAGCTGTGGCAGAGCCTTAAATTGATCCCAGGTTTTTTTTTTTTCAATTCCCTTGCTGGTGTTTGGCCACGGGATTGTTCCAGCAGCGGGATCTGGAAATGGGAAAGCTGGGCTCTTCTTTGGGAACGTCCCACGTGCGTCTCCGGATGGTGCCGGGGAGTCTTACATGTTTAATTTCCCCTCCCTTCCCCAGCCTGAGTTCTCTGCAGCTCCTCGGTGTGTCCTGCAGCGTGATATTAAACACACCTACCAAATACAGGCAACATCTCAGCCAGTTATTTTTCTTCTAAATAGAGGTATTCTAAAATTGGGGAGAAAATGATGTTTTTCTTCGGTGTTGAAGATGTCTCAATTTGCAGTCCCCTGAGTTTCTGCAGTTTGTTTAAAATTAGGTTGTGTAAGACGACAGAGTATTCATTTTTCCTGCAAAAAAAAACCATTTTATTTGAGGTACTGGATGTGACACTGAGCTGGAAAGAGTTGGATTGAGTTCATTTTATATTTTTTTCAGTCCCTGCCAGATTTAGGTAGTTTTGTCCACGTCTAGATAAAGTGAGATGATTTGGTTTGTCGGGTTTAGGTTCCACAGTTCTCCAAATCCTACCAGGAGCAACTGTGGGTGTCCTAAATAAGGTCCCTGTCACTTTTGATAAATAATAATGAGAAAATTGGTGGACTCTGACCTCCCTGAAGAGCTGGAACATGTGCGATGAGCTCTCATTCTTAATTCTATTTAAGATTTGGGGTATTTTTAGGCCAGACAGGTCTGCAGTGCTGTAACTGAGCCCTGAGAGCCATCCTGGTGTGACAGTCCCCTGCCATCGGCGCTGTGGATTTGCTCTTAGCGCAGCTCAGGGCAATAACTGAGGGTTCTTGCCCCAAAGCAGACAGAAGCGATGTCACATCCTCGCATGCATCAGCCAGCAGCTGAGCCTGGCTTTTGCAGGCCCTTAGACATATCAGAGCCCAAGGTATTTTCTCCATAAACATCACATTTAGTTTAATATCCCATGAAAAGTGCCACAAAACAACCCGACTGTTGGCTCTTGTTGAACAGTGAGATGCTTGTACTGGGCAGGGCTTCTTGTTTGGACAGGAGTGTCCAGGACACATACCTGCTTCTGTAGAGCTCATGATTGTAATAAATATCATCTTCTCCAGCTGATGATTGTAATAAATACCATCTTCTCATGCCACAGGGCAGCTTTATGCAGTGGCTGTTCTTGGGATTTCAGAGGGGCTGGGATCTACAGCGGTGCTGCTCGCTGTCAAACCTCCAGTTGCCAAAGCATCTTTGGTGATAAAGCCTCCGTGATCTCAGGAAATTTTTCCAAAGCTGTAACAGATGCTGTTCTGTAGTAGTTTACAAGGTGGAAGACGAAAAAGGAAGGCTGATGGTTGGTACTGGCGCAATGTGCCTGAATCCAGCTTTGTCTAATACTGGAGTTAAAAAGAAAGAAGGTCTAGGGGGAGATTTTTAACTTGTGGTTTCCATCCTTTGGCTCTGCTGTAGATTCATCTTCAGATCCCCATGTAGATAGGTTTCTCAGTGAGCTGGAACCTGCCATCGTTGAAGAAGACACATTTGGGGCTTTCACTGCATCATGTATCCTCTGAGACTTGTGTTGCTTCACTCAATCTCCTTGTAATTATTTCTATCCTTCCAGTAAACTGACTTTTGCTCTCCTTTCCCCCTTCTTTTTAGACTTCACCCCAAGAACTGTCTGGGCGTGCGGCAGTTTGCAGAGACCATGATGTGCGCAGTGCTCTACGACGCTGCCAACAGCTTCATTCACCAGCACTTCGTGGAGGTGTCCATGTCCGAGGAGTTCCTGGCGCTGCCTTTTGAAGATGTCCTGGAGCTCGTTTCCAGGGACGAGCTCAACGTGAAGTCTGAAGAGCAGGTATGTAGCTGGCGTGTAGGTCTTGGTAGAGGTCACTTTTCCTTGGGGGGCTTCTGCTTGCTTGGGATTGGAATGGGATATAACCCTATTCCTGGTCTGAACAAAGCTGAGATGCCCTGGCACAGTGCGGGGAACACTAAGAGGTGGTAGGACAGAGCTGTGATGACTCCCTGAGCCCCACTTCTTGTCTGTGCTGCCAACATTACCTCGCTCTGAGAAACACCTGGTAGAGTTTCTCGGACCTTAGAGTTTGCAAAACAGTGTTTTGATTCATTGGTGACAGAGGTAGAACCTTGATGGGTCCTGAGGACCTTCAGCTGTGTCCCTTATTGTCAATAAGTGCTAGTCCTGGGGATGGAAGGCCGAAGGTTTGGGCAGGAGGAGGGAGCCCTTCCTCACAGAGATCACACTCAAGTGCTTTTAAGGTGTAAAGAACCTGCTGCGAGTGCTGCAGCATTTCATAACGAATATTCCTCTGAATTTGCCATCAAGAACCTCCTTTAGACTGTCTTGCTCCTAGGAAAAAAAAAAAGAAACCAAACCAGAAAGCAGAGCTGAGCTACTTTAGGAACGTTTCAACAAGCTCCTTTTGTAATCTGGAGTCATCCAACTCGGGGCAGATGAACTGTCCTTTGAAGGACAGCCTTCTCTTCTCCAGGCTGAACCCCCCCAACTCTATGAGTGTGTCTTCCAAGCCACGCAAGCACCACACGACAGGAGACTCCTCTGGTGCAATATAAAGCATCACCATTCTGGCCTGAAACGAAGTTGTCACCTGAGATCAGGGGAAGATCATTGTCAATATGTGGTTCCCTTTCCATCAGGCAACTGGCAGCAGTAGGTACTTGTGAGGAAAAAAACCCAACACAACCCAATCCCAAACCTCCAGATTTCCATGCCTTTCTTCTGCAGGTGTTTGAAGCTGCGTTAGCCTGGATACGGTATGACCGAGACCAGAGAGAGTCGTTCCTTCCCGAGCTCCTGTCCAAAATCCGCCTACCCCTCTGTCGACCTCAGTTTCTCACTGACCGCGTGCAACAAGACGACCTGGTCCGTTGCTGCCACAAATGCAGGTGAGTCTTGGAAGTGGGGTTATAAAAATCACCTGGGGAATGCTGGTCCTCAGTGGGGTGGAGGGAGCAGAAAATGGGGTTTAGCAGTTTTGGAGACTGGAATTCTCTTTTTCTGTGGACAGAACACCTGAAATAGCAAAAAAAAAAAAAAAAAAAAAAAAAAAAAAAAAAAAAAAAAAAAAAAAAAAAAAAAAAAAAAAAAAAAAAAAAAACAAAAAACACCAAAAAACCCAAACCCCAAAGCATCTTCCCCAATTTTAACCTGGCAGAAGGTTGCCTTCTAGAGTTATTGGCCATGGGAGGGGGAAAATCAGTTGCTGGCCCAGGTTGGCCAGAGAAGCTGTGGCTGCCCCATCCCTGGAGGGGTTCAAGGGCAGGTTGGAGGGGGCTTGGAGCAACCTGGGCTGGTGGGAGGTGTCCCTGCCCAGGGCAGGGGGTTGGAACTCCAAGATCTTTAAGGTCCCTTCCAACCTAAACCATTCTATGAAATTTTCATCTGACTTAAGACAGACAGGTTGCGTTGTGTTGATTGAGGTCTTTAATTATTTGGCTTTGATTTCAGGGATCTAGTTGATGAGGCAAAAGACTATCACCTCATGCCAGAGCGGCGGCCGCACCTCCCGGCGTTCAAGACGCGTCCTCGGTGCTGTACGTCCATCGCGGGCTTGATTTACGCTGTTGGAGGACTTAACTCAGCAGGTACCTTGCATATCCGTCCCCCGCAGTGGAGAACGTGGCGTAGTTTGCTGGGGAGGACGAGGGGATGGTGAACTTCCCTCATGTGAAGCGTTGAGCAGTTTTTCCTCCTCTGTGCAGTGCTTTGACCCTTCCACTGAGATGCTTAAGGTGGCTCTGCCCATAGTTTTACATCTTCCAGCTAGATATTCTGTCTGGGTCAGGTTTATTTAGGACAGTATTTATTGTAGAAATTTTCTCCAACTCCCTGAAAGGAAGGGGTAGCCAGGGTGGGTCAGACTCTTCTCCCAAGGAACAGGCAATGGGACAAGAGGAAATGGCTTCAAGTTGCACCAGGGGAGGTTTAGGATGGAGATTGGGAAAAATTTCTACACGGAAAGGGTTGTCGAGCGTTGGCAGAGGCTGCCCAGGGCAGTGGTGGAGTCACCATCCCTGGAGGGATCTAAAAGCTGGGCAGACGTGGTGCTGAGGGACATGGGTCTGTGGTGGGTTTGGTCAGTGTTGGGCTGATGGTTGGACTCGATGATCTGAAAGGTCCCTTCCAACCCAGACAATTCTGTGATTCTATGAATATCTTAAAGGATCAGCATTTTGAGGATGGTGTCCTTTCCTATAGCAGCAAGGAGAACTTGGAGGTATCTAGGTGATGTTGGTGGGGTTGTGGCATCACATGAACAGATACAAAGCCCTTGCACGAGCCCAACTGTAGCATAAAAAAAGGGGCAGAAAGTGCTTGTGAAGCTGTCCAACCTGGTTACCCTGGGATGTAGGGTCTGATTAGCAGGTTGGGGCTGGGTAATGCCTCGTAGGATTCAGCTTAAGAAGGACATGGAGCCCCTTCCAGTCCCTAAAGAAGGGGGGCTCCAGGAAAGCTGGGGAGGGACTCTGGATCAGGGAGGGGAGCCAGAGGAGGAGGGGGAAGGGTTTGACACTGAAAGAGGGGAGATGGAGCTGAGCTGTGGGGAAGAACTTGTTTGGTGTGAGGGTGGTGAGAGCCTGGCCCAGGTTGGCCAGAGAAGCTGTGGCTGCCCCATCCCTGGAGGGGTTCAAGGGCAGGTTGGAGGGGGCTTGGAGCAACCTGGTCTGGTGGGAGGTGTCCCTGCCCAGGGGACACTGGTGGTGGCACTGGGTGGGCTTTAAGGTCCCTTCCCACCCAAACTATTCTGTGATCGATTCACACACGACACGGCGAAGATGCATTCCCAGGAAGCAGCGACACCGGAAGATGTGACACCAGAGGTCTCTGCTGCCCCTTTGAGGCTACAAGAGGTCCCACTTCCACAGCTGAGGACTTGTCAGGTCTCACTGCACAGAGCGTGGGGGAACTTGGAAACGCTCTATGATAATTAGTGTCACGAAGTGCAGTTTATATGAATTTTTCCGAGCAGGCTTTCATTGCAGGCGAGTAGAATTGTGGCTGGGAAATGCTTCTGACTTGACTTTGTTGGATCAGGGTGACTGGAATAGGATGTGTGAGATCCCAGAGGAGGACAGATGAGAGCCCAGAGGTTTTCCCAGAGAAGAACAGGCAAAATCCCTGCCTCAGGCCCCATCTTTGGGGTCAGAGCAGCTCCCACTCACCCTTTTGTGTCTTCGCTGTGGGCCAAGCTGGCTAAAAGAGCGTTTTACCGGGTCTCCCTCTTTTAATTTGAGTAGCGAATTTTTACGCAGGTGACTCGCTGAACGTGGTGGAAGTCTTTGACCCCATTGCCAACCGCTGGGAGAAGTGCCAGCCCATGACGACGGCCCGCAGCCGGGTCGGGGTGGCGGTGGTGAACGGATTGCTCTACGCCATCGGCGGCTACGACGGCCAGCTGAGGTTGAGCACCGTGGAGGTTTACAACCCGGAGCTGGATTCCTGGTCCAAAGTGGAAAGTATGAACAGCAAACGAAGGTACGTGGGGCTCATTCATTGGGGAGGAGACCTTCGGAGAGCGGGAGGCAGGGGGGGAAAGATGAGGTTGTAGGACGGCTGGAGGTGTTGGGTGGTGGAAATATTCATGTTTTGGGGAAGGAACATGAAAAAAAAGAGGAGGGGAGCAGCGTGGAATTAGGTGGGATTTGCTTCTGGCCACCTTTGGGGCAGGAAAGTCGTGTTGAGTCCAGACGCTGCTTGCTGGAAAGAAGGGGAAAAAATCAGCAGGTGGGATTGAGCCTGTTGGGCAGGGTGGAGGTGAAGGCAGAGGAAGAGGAGGAGATTTGGTGGGGTGAAGAAGGCAATGGATAGGGTGTGGTGGCACCTACAGCCATCTCATGGGGGTCCTCCTCTTCCTCACAGTGCCATGGGAACGGTGGTGCTCGATGGCCAGATCTATGTCTGTGGTGGATATGACGGAAACTCATCCCTCAACTCGGTGGAATCCTATTCTCCAGAGACAAACAAGTAAGAGCTTGTCACGCCCTATGGATTATCCCTGGTTTTGCTTCTAGATTAGATCCATGGCAATGTCGGGCTGTGAAAGGAAGATGGAGAATGAGGTGGAAAACACTTTACGTCTTGCCAGTGGAGCAGCATCGCTCCTTCCAAGAGTTTACCTGGATGCAAGTGGGGAAAAAAACCCATCGTTTATAGAAAATAGAATCATAGAATGGTTTGGGTGGGAAGGGACCTTGAAGGCCATCCAGTGCCACCCCCTGCCCTGGGCAGGGACACCTCCCACCAGCCCACGTTGCTCCAAACCCTGTCCAGCCTGACCTGGAATGTTTGCAGGGATGGGGCATCTCCCATCTTTCTGGGCAACCTGGGCCAGGGTCTCGCCACTCTCACAGGAAAGAATTTCTTGTGAGATCTCATCTCAATCTCCCCTCTTTCAGGGTCAAACCCTTCCCCCTCCTCACATGGCTCCCCTCCCTGATCCAGAGTCCCTCCCCAGCTTTCCTGGAGCCCCGTGAGGGACTGGAAGGGACTCCAAGGTCTCCCTGGAGCCTTCTCTTCTCCAGCCTGAACCCCCCCCTGTGTTTAAAACTGCTGGTGAAAGGAGAGTTACTGGAAGCCAGTCCTAGGAAAATCTAATAAATTGAGTTGATATAATCCACCTGCAGGACCCTTGCTAACCTCTCCCCTCTCCCGGCAAGGTGGACGGTGGTGACCCCCATGAGCTCCAACCGCAGCGCCGCCGGCGTCACCGTCTTCGAGGGCCGGATCTACGTGTCGGGAGGCCACGACGGCCTGCAGATCTTCAACAGCGTAAGTCTGCGGGGCGTGGGCTCCTGTCAAAAATTAGAACCGGAGAATCCTCTGGGTTGGAAGGGACCTTTCAGATCATCGAGTCCAACCATCAACCCAACACTGACCAAACCCACCACGGACCCATGTCCCTCAGCACCACGTCTGCCCGGCTTTTAGATCCCTCCAGGGATGGTGACTCCACCACTGCCCTGGGCAGCCTCTTCCAACGCTGGACAACCCTTGCAGTGAAGAAATTATTCCTAATGCCCAATCTACCTGATATTCATCTACTGCAGGTAGCTGAAAGGTCAGGCTGGGGCTGGGAAGGCTCTGTGCCCTTTCCCTTGTTTGTGCCACCAAATTTTGTCATTTCCAGGGCCCTTCTTCTTGCTCAGGAAGGAATAAGCCAACCAGGAACGCGCTGGGAACTGGACTGGAGGCGCTGCCCTCTTTCCCAGTGCCAAAAGGACCGAGCAAGCGCGTTTTGTTGTCTCCTCCCCTTCCTTCACTTTTAAAAATCGTTTTATCATTGAGCTCTGGAGTATCCCAGATGTCAAACCTCTGCTTCCTGGGCCCGTTTGAGGGCTTCGGTGTCAGATTATCCTTGGAACAGATCTCACAGCAGGGGGAGTTGGTGCTACGAGGCCGCTTGGCCTCTCCCACCCGCTCTGCGCCTCGGTTCTCTGAAGGAAAAAAAAACCTGGTGGGGAACAGGAAAGACTCAGGAGCAAGAATACGGGAAGGGGGTGGGGGGGACATATCTGAGTTGGGTCTAGCGCTGAGGCACCCCCTCTCCGAAATTTGTAATAAAGGGGTTTAGTTGGGAGCTGCAATAATGATTTTTGCCTCGCTCAGCAGCTCGGGGGCGGGCTGGCGTCTCCAGCCTGAAGCACCCCGGAGCCAAGAACTACAAATCCGCTTCTCCGAGCACATTCCTGAGCGTCAGGAGTTTGGAGCGGGGCTGGAGCCCTCGAGAAGGTCTAACGGTCTCTCTAGAAATGCAAGGGATAAAAATGGTGGTTGGCTGGGGGTTCTGGTGTTTTTCTTCCCCCTGAGGTGCCAGATGGCCCTTCTACAAGTATACAGGGAGGAGATGTCAGAATGGGGAGTCCCCTTAGGGTTAGGGGACACTCAGGGGATCGGGGTGTGGGGGGGATTCTGCCCCTCTGCTGTGGGGAGCACCCCCCCTCCCAATGCTGCCTCCAGCTCTGGGGCCACCAACAGCAGAAGGACATGGACCTGCTGGAGTGGGGCCAGAGGAGGCCCCGGAGATGCTGGGAGGGCTGGAGCCCCTCTGCTGGGAGCGGGGGCTGAGAGAGTTGGGGGGGTTCAGCCTGGAGAAGAGAAGGCTCCGGGGAGACCTTCCAGCCCCTTCCAGTCCCTCAAGGGGCTCCAGGAGAGATGGGGAGGGACTCTGGATCAGGGAGGGGAGCCAGAGGAGGAGGGGGAAGGGTTGGACCCTGAAAGAGGGGAGATGGAGCTGAGATGTGGGGAAGAACTTGTTTGGTGTGAGGGTGGTGAGAGCCTGGCCCAGGTTGGCCAGAGAAGCTGTGGCTGCCCCATCCCTGGAGGGGTTCAAGGGCAGGTTGGAGGGGGCTTGGAGCAACCTGGGCTGGTGGGAGGTGTCCCTGCCCAGGGGACACTGGTGGTGGCACTGGATGATCTTTAAGGTCCCTTCCAACCCAAACCATTCTGTGATTCCATAAAACGCTACGGCTGGTGGGATCCAGGATGTTAAAGAAGCTTCATGACAGTACGAGATACGATTTTATTTGCTTGTTGGAAGAGTTTGTGTGGATCCGTGTGGTGTGGTAGGTCCTGGAGAAGGTCAACTGATGTCACACGCTCTCTGTCACCGCAGGTGGAGTACTACAACCACCACACGGCTACCTGGCACCCGGTGGCCAGCATGCTCAACAAGCGTTGCCGCCACGGAGCCGCCTCCCTGGGCAGCAAGATGTTCGTCTGCGGAGGTTACGACGGCTCCGGCTTCCTCAGCATCGCCGAGGTCTACAGCTCCATGGCCGACCAGTGGTACCTCATTGTCCCCATGAACACCCGCAGGAGCCGTGTCTCCCTGGTGGCCAACTGTGGCCGTCTCTACGCCGTGGGGGGTTACGACGGACAGTCCAACCTCAGCTCGGTAGAAATGTACGACCCGGAGACCAACCGTTGGACGTTCATGGCCCCCATGGTGTGCCACGAGGGAGGGGTCGGCGTGGGCTGCATCCCCCTCCTCACCATCTGAGAAGAAAGTAGGGTTTTAGGGGTTGGGGGACACACACACACACCCCCTCTTCCTCTTCTCACCGACAATCCCCGGAGAGGTTCGGAGAGGCGATACCCACAGAGGTGCGTTTCCAGGTGCTCAAGTGTCGTTCCCAAACCCCCCCGGACACACAAAAATTGACAAAACCACCCCCATCCATGGCTTTTTTTTTTGGTGGGGAAAGGGGGCTGAGGAGGCTCCGGAAAGATGAAACCTGTTGAAATACGGTGCGAGGAAGGACCTGCCCATCTCCTTCCACCCCCTCGGAGCTGGGGCCGAGTGAATCCTTCCCTCTTGGGGTCGGGTTTTTCCACGGAGCCCTT
>QJSC01015274.1:0-11738 GCA_003697955.1 Calidris pygmaea | reverse complement strand
TTGTTTTTTAAAAATATCTTACCAACTTTACTGCACCATTTTATCTTCTCTTTGAAAGACATGTTTCCCAGAAGTTATCTGATTTGAGTCATGCTAATCTACCTGCCCTGTACCCCAGTAAAGAAGGTAAATACAGATTGTAAATGGGGTTAATACGAAAAAAGCAGGGAGGTGGGAGAATGCCAAGGCAGCAGCAGGAATCAACTTGGCTGGCCACAGAATGGATGAAAGCCATGTAGTTAGTGGGCCAAAATGAGTTTGAAGGAACCTGTGGATATGTGGGTCAAATATTCTGACAGTGTAAATGTCACAGGTATGCTGACTTTGATAAATCTGTGCCCATTTATTTCAGTAGGAGAGTTAACAATGCTTTCTAGTACTATTTAGTTATAGCTGATACCTTAGGTTCCTATCCACGCACAGGAGTGACCTGTGTGTTACACTCTTTTCTTGTCTCATCCCTGACCTGACTTTTGTAATGTCTCCTGAAATACTTGTGAGCTTTATCTAGTGACTTTGGCATCTGTGACTTGAATATGACAAAAAAAATCCCCCTATCATTCAGTATTTGAGTAACAGAGTTCTAGTTAGGATAAATTGTGCTTTCAAATGAATTTTTATGTCTGTCTTTATTTTTTTTTCCTAGAATTTCCTGTTTAACTTTTCAGTTAAGCTGTAAAAAGGACAAAACAAAACCCCTGCATTGATAAACCATTTTTTTGTCACCAAAATGCTGTGTTGACATGCAGAAAGGCTATACCCCTGACATGATATTTGTATTGTGCTAATAATCTCAGAAGCTGGTAGGTGTTCTCATCTATTTCATATGCATAATGCATCAGTGCACAACATTACAGTGTGTATTAACACATATTAGGGCTAGGAAATTAATTAGAGTCAACCAAGACTCCTCCATCAGCAAATATCCAGGCCATTGCTTAAGAACAGCACTATACACTTTCTTCATGGCTTTCAGCACAAAGCCAAGGCTACCTGGAGCCAGAAATAGTATATTTGATTATGGCCTCAAGTTACGCCAGGGGAGGTTCAGGCTGGATATTAGGAAAAAATTTTTCACTGAAAGGGTTATCAGACACTGGAATGGGCTGCCCAGGGAGGTGGTTGAGGCACCATCCCTGGAGGTGTTCAAAAGACGGGTTGATGTAGTGCTGGGAGATATGGTTTAGTGATGGTGTTGCTTTTTGTTTGTTGTGTGGGTGTCTATTTTTGTCAAAGTTAGGTTGACGGTTGGACAAGATGATCTTTAAGGTCCCTTCCAACCTAGAAGATTCTGTGNATGAGGGTGGTGAGACACTGGAACAGGTTGCCCAGGGAGGTTGTGGATGCCCCATCCCTGGAAGTGTTCAAGGCCAGGCTGGATGGGGCCTTGAGCAACCTGCTCTAGTGGGAGGTGTCCCTGCCCATGGCAGGGGGGTTGGAACTAGATGATCTTTGAGGTCCCTTCCAACCCTAACCATTCTATGATTCTATGATTTGGGTCACAAGAACCCCATGCAGCGCTACAGGCTGGGGGCAGAGTGGCTGGAGCGCTGCCTGGCAGAAAAGGACCTGGGGGTGTTGGTCGACTGTCGGCTGAACATGAGCCAGCAGTGTGCCCAGGTGGCCAAGAAGGCCAACAGCATCCTGACCTGTATCAGGAACAGTGTGGTGAGTAGGACCCAAGAGGTCATCATCCCCCTGTACTTGGCACTGGTGAGGCTTCACCTTGAGTACTGTGTCCAGTTTTGGACCCCTCACAACAGGAAAGACATTGAGGTGCTGGAGCGAGTCCAGAGAAGGGCAATGAAGCTGGTGAGGGGTCTGGAGAGTAAGTCTTATGAGGAGAGGCTGAGGGAGCTCGGGTTTTTCAGTCTGGACAAGAGGAGGCTGAGGGGAGACCTTACCGCGCTCTGTAACTACCTGAAAGGAGGTTGTAAAGAGGCGGGGGTCGGTCTATTCTCCCAAGTTACAGGCAATAGAACAAGAGGAAACGGCCTCAAGTTGCGCCAGGGGAGGTTCAGGTTGGATGCCGGAAAAAATTTCTTCATGGAAAGGGTTATTAAGCATTGGAATGGGCTGCCCAGGGAAGTGGTTGAGGCACCATCCGTGGAGGTATTCAAAAGACGAGTTGACACAGTGCTCGGGGATATGGTTTAGTGTTGGTTGGTGGTGTGTGGGTGTGGTGTGTGGTTGTGTGGTGGTTTTTTTTATTTTTGGGGGTTTTTTTTGTTTGTTTTTTTTTTATGGTTGGACTAGATGATCTTAAAGGTCCCTTCTAACTTAGGCGATTCTGTGATTCTGTGTTGCTCCTTCCTCCTCATGCTCTTCCCCTGCTCCAGCATGGGGTCCTACCCATGGGAGACAGTTCTCCACAAACTTCTCCATGAGTCCTTCCCATGGGCCGCAGTTCACGAATTGCCTCCAGCATTTGTCCTTATCATGGGGTACAGTCCTTCAGGAACAGACTGCTCTATCGTGGGTCTCCCGCAAGGCCTGCCAGAAAACCTGCTCTTCCGTGGGCTCCTCTTCCTGGGTCCACAGATCCTGCTAGTAGTCTGCTCCAGCGTGGGCTTCCCATGAGGTCACAACCTTCTTTGGGCACATCCACCTGCTCTAGCATGAGGTCCTCCACAGGCTGCAGGGTGGGTATCTGCTCCACTGTGGACCTCCATGGGCTGCAGGGGGACAGCCTGCTAACCATCATCTTCACCACGGGCTGCAGGGGAATCTCTCCTCCAGTGCCTTGAGCACCTCCTCCCCCTCCTTCTTCACTGACCTTGGTGTCTACATAGTTGTTACGCTCACATCTTCTCACTCCTCTCTCCTGGCTCTAGCATTTTTTTACCCTTTCTTCAATATGGTATCACAGAGGCCCTACCAACATCTCTGACTGGCTCAGCTTTGGCCAGCGGCCAGTCCATCTTGGAGCTGGCTGAAACCAGCTCCATCTGACATGGGGGCAGCTTCTGGCATCTCTTCACAGAAGCCATCCCTGCAGCCCCCCTGCTTAGTAGCCACATAAATCAAATATATTCCACCCCTCGCCCCTGTTAATCACATATTTAAGAATTACCATTAAAAAACACATGCATCACACAATCTACAATCTTGACAAACTTCACTTACATCAACAAAAAGAATTTCCAGCACCAAAATCAAAATAACATCATCACAGCATTTACAAATGTGAACAATTTACACATATTTCACCCCTCGTCCCTTCACCACAATTACAACAAAGCTTCCCCAAGATTATTCCCCTCTCTAGCAATGTTCAGGTCATGTTTGGCTGTTATCACTCCCAATTACTAACCTTATCTTGAATTCCTCATGCCCCACCTTGGGTGACAAAAAGGAGTGTGGTGGGTTGACCTTGGCTGGATGCCAGGTGCTCACCAAGCTGCTCTTTCACTCCCCCTCCTCTGCAGGATAGGGGGAGAGAAAATAAGACGAAAAAGAATTCATGGGTTGATATAGAAGTAGTTTATTAGTGTAAAAGCAAAGGCTGCACACAGAAGCAAAGGAAAATGAAAAGATTTATTCTCTACTTCCCATCAGCAGGCGATATCCAGCCACTTCCGAGGAAGTAGGGCCTCAGTATGTGTAGTGGTTGCTCGGGAAGACAAATGCCTTTATAATGAATGCCCCTCCGGCTCCTTTCTCTTAGCTTTTATTGCTGAGCATGACATGATATAGAATAGCCCTTTGGTCTGTTTGGGTCAGCTGTCCTGGCTATGTCCCCTCCCAATCTCTTGCCCACCCCAAGCCTACTGTCCTTTGGAGGCAGGGAGAGTTGGAGAGACAGCCTTGATGCTGTGGGAGCACTGCTCAGCAGTAGCCAAAACACTGGTGTGTTATCAACACCTTTCTAGCTGCAAATAAAAACACAGCATGATGAGGGCTGCTAAGGGGAAAGTTAACTCGATCCCAGCCGGATTGAATACACCAGCACAGGCAATTGTGGTGCCAAGAGGAGCTGTGCTTCAGTACCAACTACTTCTGAAGTGGTTCAAACCCCTTCATATGCTGCTAGTATTTCTTTTTCAGCATGAGTGTAGCAGGCCTCATATCCTCTATATCCCAGGCTCCAAAACCTTAGAGGTCAAACTTGAGTCTCTCCAGGTGCTTTCTGCCAGAAGCTCCAGGTAAGACCCACGGTCCTGGCTGCCGTGTAAAGTACGTTTCACACATCTTGTCCTCTCTGGACAGACCCAAGGACTACCGCACAAACCATCTCCTGTTTGATCTGCTCAAAGGCTTATTGTTGCTTAGGGCCCCATGTGAAACCATTCCTCTGGGTCACTCAATAGAAAGGGCTTACAATCAGACTGTAACTTGGAATATACATTCTCCAAAAACCCACAACATCTAAGAAAGCTTGTGTTTCTTTTTAACTAGTTGATGGAGACCTAGCTGTTATTATATTTATCACATCCATTGTGACATGACATTCATTTTATTCCTAAAAACTGGATCTCCTGTGCAGGTCCCTTGACCTTGCTTCTTTTTATGGCAAAACCAGCTTTCAAAAGAATCTGAATTACTCTTTTTCCCTTAAACAATTCTGCTTTGTTGCCCCACATGATTATGTCATCAATGTATTGTAGATGTTTAGGGGCATCACACTGTTCCAGTGCAGTCTGGATCAGTCCATGGCAAATTGTAGGACTGTGCTTCCACCCCTGGGGCAGTCGATTCTAGGTGTATTGGACGCTCCTTCACATGAAAGCCAACTGTTGCCTGCACTCTGTTACCAAAGGGATCGAGAAAAATGCATTGGCAATGTCAGTTGTTGCATATCACTTGGCTGCCTTTGACTCCAGTTCGTATTGGAGCTCTAGAATGTCTGGTACAGCAGCACTCAGTGGTGACATGACTTCATTCAGGCCATGGTAGTTCACTGTTAGCCTCTACCCTCCATCAGACTTTTGCACTGGCCATGTGGCACTACTAAAAGATGAACGAGTCTTGCTCTTCCTTGCCTCTCCAAGTCATGAATCAGCTCATAGATGGGAACCAGGGAGTTTTGGGTGGTGTGATATTGATGCTGGTGGACCATCAGGGTAGCAATTGGCACCTGCTGTTCTTTGACTCACAGAAAGCCTACAATGAAAGGATCATCCAAGAGACTAGGCAAGCTAGACAACTGTTGAATCTTTTCCATACTCAAGGCAGTGATACCAAAAGCCCATCAGTCCTTTTTTGGGTCCTTCAAGAACGCTCTCCTGAGGCAGTGTACTGGTTTTGGCTAAGATAGAATTAAATTTCTTCATAGTAGCTTGTATGGGGCTATGTTTTGGAATTGTTTTCAAAATTGGTTGATACCACGCTGATGTTTTAGTTACTGCTGAGCAGTGCTTTCACAGCATCAAGGCTGTCAAAAGATCTGCAGTCTGTCTACCCTTCATATAAAAGGCAGATGAGTTAGTTACAGTAGAGGCTAATGAAATCTAAGTGCATGCTGATTTTGCAGAGATGTATCCAAGGCATGTGCTTGTAGTACCAGGCTACAAAGCATGATGAGCCAACCTGTGACAGGGGAGGAAAACAGCAGTGACATGTCCTTCCAGTGATACATAGGCGCTGCTCCAGCTCCTTCAGCTAATATTACTCCAGGTTTGATAACCTGATGCGGGGTAATTGCCCACACGGATTGTAGAGCTATGGCTTGTGCTTTTTCAGATTGAACTTCAATTCAATGTTGGGTTCGCGATACCAATAACATTGTTCCAATGCTATCTCCTCTAGATAATGCACAGGTATTCCTTGAAGATACCTGAAATACAAAAACTCAAGAATCTGATATTAACAAAGGATGTAAAATAAGAGGAGAAGCTGGGTTATGATGTATAGGGGAACCTTGTAATGCCTTGGACCAAAATCCTACAGGTTCTTTCTGATTTTTCATCCCAGTCATCTGCCACAATCCCAATACTATATCATCTGGAATTGTTACTTCTAATTCAAAATGATATCCTTGCCTAGGAGTGTATAATTACACATGCTCAATCAAAGCATTTTTGCAGGCATCTTGTTGCTTGGTCCCCTGCCAAACAACTTTCTTCCTAGTTAATTTCTGCAGAAGGCACATTAATGTCACCAAATGTAGGATGAAAGTTCTCCAATACCCTAAAAGTCCTCCAAAGGTCTGTAACTGTTTTACTGTGATTGGTACAGGAAATGGCTGCTTTGCTTGCTGTACCTGATTTGGTATTTCTCTGATCTGTCCATGCCAAACTATTCCCAAAAATTGTACAGTAGCACTAAGGCCCTGTATTTTCTTTGGATTAATTGCTCAGCCTCGGTCCTGCAAATGCGCTTTCAGCAATTTGGCAGTGTCATGGTTTAGCCTCAGACAGCAACAAAGAACTGTGTGGCAGCTGCTCTCTCAGGCTCCCCCAACACAACCTTGAGAGAAGAGTCAGAAGAAAAAGGTAAAACTCGTGGGTTGAGACAAAGGCAGTTTAACAGAACAGCAAAGGGAACAAGAAAACAACAATAACACTGAAAGAGGAATATACAGCCACGATTACAATACCACTGCCTGCCTACCCCTCCCCAGGGGGAGCCAACCAGGGAAAGCGCCCTACTGGACCTGCTGCTTGTTAACAGAGAAGGTCTTGTGGGGGATGTAAAGGTTCAAGGTCATCTTGGGCCGAGTGATCATGAGATCCTAGAGTTTTCAATTCTTGCAGAAGCAAGACAAGAAGCCAGCAAAACTGCCACCTTGGACTTCCGAAAGGCAGACTTTGGCCTGCTTAGGAACATGGTTGAGAGTGTCCCCTGGGAGAGACAGTCTCCCCTGGGGAGACAGTCCTGAAGGGCAAAGGTGCCCAGGAAGGCTGGTCATACTTCAAGGAGGAACTCTCAAAAGCACAGGAGAAGGCCATCCCCAGGTCCCATAAAACCAACAGACGGGGAAATAGAGGGCTTTGGCTGGACCTCAGGGAGAAAAGGAAAGTCTACAATCTCTGGAAAAAGGGGTTGGTTAATCATGAGCAATATCAAGGTGTAGTGAAGATATGTAGGGGAAAAATTAGAAGGGCGAAAGCCCAAGCAGAACTTAACTTGGCCACCACAGTTAAAGATAACAAGAAGAGCTTTTTTTCAGTATATCAGTAAAAAAAGGCAGGGTAGGGAAAATGTAGGCCCAGTGATGAATGAGGTGGGTGCCTTGGTGGTGGAAGACACAGAGAAGGCGGAGCTGCTGAATGCCTTCTTTGCTTCGGTCTTCACTGCCAAAGCTTCCCCCTCATGAATCCCAGACCCTGGAGACAAGGGGGACGGTCTGGAGAGAGGAAGACTTTCCCTCTGTAGGGGAGGACTGGGTTAGAGACCACTTGGCCAAACTAGACATCCATAAGTCTATGGGCCCTGATGGGATCCACCCACGAGTGCTGAGAGAACTGGCAGATGTTATCGCTGAGCCACTCTCCATCATTTTTGAGAGGTCTTGGAGAACAGGAGAAGTGCCTGAGGACTGGAGGAAGGCAAATATCACACCAGTCCACAAAAAGGGCAAGAAGGAGGACCCAGGGAACTACAGGCCAATTAGTCTCACCTCTGTCCCTGGGAAAATAATGGAACAACTTGTTCTGGATGTCATCTCCAAACATGTTGAAGAACAGGAAGTTATTGGGAGTGGTCAACATGGATTTACCAAGGGTAAATCATGCTCGACCAATCTGATAGCCTTCTATGACGTTATAACTAGATGGCTGGATGAGGGGAGAGCAGCAGATGTCATCTACCTTGACTTCAGCAAGGCTTTTGACACTGTCTCCCACAACATCCTCATTAGAAAATTAAGGAAATGTGGGCTAGATGAGGGAGCGGTGAGGTGGATTGAGTCCTGGCTGTGTGACAGAACTCAGAGGGTTGTCATTAATGGAGCGGGGTCAAGTTGGAGGCCTGTAACCAGTGCCGTCCCCCAGGGGTCAATACTTGGCCCAGTCCTGTTCAACATATTCATCAATGACCTGGACGAGGGTACAGAGTGTATCCTCAGCAAGTTCATTGATGATACCAAACTGGGAGGACTAGCCGACACTCCAGAGGGCTGTGCCGCCATCCAGCGTGACCTGGACAGGCTGGAGAGCTGGGCAGAGAAGAACCTAATGAGGTTCAACAAGGGTCAAATATTCAAAAATGTACTCTCTGGTCTTGCCGTTTTTGTAAGGTCCTGCACCTGGGGAGGAAGAACCCCAGGCACCAATATAGGTTAGGGGTGGACCTGCTGAAAAGCACTACTGAGGAGAAGGATCTGGGGGTCCTGGTGGATGGCAGGCTCTCCATGAGCCAGCAATATGCCCTTGTCGCCAAGAGGGCCAATGGAATCCTGGGCTGCGTAGGGAAGAGTGTGGCCAGCAGGTTGAGGGAGGTCATTCTCCCCCTCTACTCTGCACTGGTGAGGCCACAACTGGAATATTGCGTCCAGCTCTGGGCCCCCCAGTTCAAGAGAGACAGGGAACTACTGGAGAGAGTCCAGTGTAGGGCAACAAAGATGATTAAGGGATCGGACCATCTCCCTTACGAGGAAAGGCTCAATAAGCTGGGGCTCTTTAGCCTCGAGAAGAGAAGACTGAGGGGAGACCTCATCTATGTTTACAAGTTCCTAAAGGGTGGGTTGAAGGATGATAGAGCCAGACTCTTTTCAGTGGTTTCCAGCAACAGGACGAGGGGCAACGGGCATAAGCTGGAACATAAGAAGTTCCACTCAAATATGAGGAAGAACTTCTTTCCGGTGAGGGTGACAGAGCCCTGGAACAGGCTGCCAAGAGAGGTCGTGGAGTCCCCTTCTCTGGAGATTTTCAAGACCCGCTTTGATGCAGTCCTGAGTAATGTTCTCTAGGCAATCCTGCTTAGCAGGGGAGTTGGTCTAGATGATTTCTGGAGGTCCCTTCCAACTCTGTCAAATCCATGAATCCGTGAAAGCTCGATTTTAATGCTTAGATGTTGGCTAATGGAGCTTAATCATGCTTTGAACTGGGGCAAAACTGTGGCAAGGACTCAGTTGCTGTGAATGACACTGTATAAATAAAGATGATTAATGCACTGGGCAAATAATGTTTCTCTGAATCTCGGTGTCGTGGTTTTGGCCAGATTGACCAATCAGAACGACAGATGGCCTCTCCCTCCTCCCTCTAAGGAAAAGGGAGGAGAGGAAGAGATAAAAGAGATTTATGAGTTTAGAAAAAAGATAAACTACTTTAATGAAAATATTAATAAATAATGAAATAACAAATAAGAATAAGAAAAGGAAAAAAGGAAAAAAGAGTATACAGTATATACAAAACCGTATCAAGCTCCCAGGATGATGATCACGTCACCAGCAGGCACAGGGGAAAGTCCCAGGCTGGACTCGGTGATGGACAGGAGCCGGATTCCGGATCTGGAGTCAGGAATGCTCGGATCGGGATCAAAGGCAGACAAACAGACAGGATCCTCCTTGGACGTCGGCCATTGCAGGAAGAGAGTTGACACTTTGATCCTTCAGCTTTTATACTGAGCATGATGCAGATGGGATGGAATACCCCTGTTGGTCAGTTTTGGGTCACCTGTCCTGTCCGCTCCTCCCTACAGGTGTAACCCCTCTACGCTTTTCCACTTCCAACCCTCCAAGGGGACAAATAACAAATTTGCCTGACCTTGGTTGTTATAGCAATAAATATAAGCAAGGGCCTCTCTGCACACCATTCCTTGGTATAATCATGTCTTATCACTGTGAGAGTGAACAGTTTCTGAACAATATGCTGTTAATTTCAGAGTTTAGTTAGTTAGAAGAGGCCCAGCTAAAAAAGTAAAATTACTGAACAGAAAATTAGTTCTGTTTTACCTCAAACCAGGACACTTGGTAGCAGTGAACATGAAGGAAGTCGGCAGATGAAAACAGAATTACTGGTGCAGATGGATGGCTTGGCCTGATCTGATGATCTTGTATTTCTTTTAGCAGCTTCCAATGTGCCGTGGTAAGAGATCCAGAGAGTACATTTTTGAATATATTTGCATGAGCTTGTAAGCACAGATAAAGATTTTATTTAGACCTTTGCAGAAAAAAAGCCCTGATATTTGATTAAAGCATTTAAAGATTAATTTGGAGATCTTTTAAACTCTACAATTCTTGCTATTTGTTCCACATGAGAATAATCCGTAATAAAGTCAATATATACTGGTGCTACAAGCTGCTAATATTTAAAATGGAGTATTTGACTTTAGGGGCAAGTTATTTACTATGTTCAAGCTAAGAAGGGTTTCATCCTGGAACTGTAAGGTGTTGAAAACATCTAGTGCTTAGAAAGATACTCCATAAATAGGAACGTTGGATTTTATTGGTATCAAATGTGACTTAGAAACACTGAGGGGCAAAATTCTTCAGTTTCTTTAACATAATTTTGAAGGAAAGAATAAGATGGCACTTCATCATGCTGGATCTCAAATCGGGCAGGACACGTGTTGAGAACATGAAAGACAGGAGAGGACGAGGAAGGGAGGTACCGTTTGTGGTGTAAAAACTGTGGGTGCTGGGAGGAGTCCAACAGGCAGCAGAAAATGGCCAGCTCCCGTGTTCTCCTTGAAAAGCATCTCCCATGGCCAATCAGAGCCAGCATGTTGATCTGGCTTGATCATTACACAGAATCACAGAATGACAGAGGTTGGAAGGGACCTCTGGAGATCATCTAGTCCAACCCCCTGCCAAAGCAGGGTCACCCAGAGCAGTTGGACAGAAATATACCCAGGTGGGTTTTGAATGTCTCCAGAGAAGGAGACTCCACCACCTCTTCCAGTGCTCTGCCACCCTCAAAGTAAAGAAGTTCCTCCTCATGTTGAGATGGAACTTCTTATATTCAAGTTTGTGCCCATTACCGCTTGTCCTGTCACTGGGCACCACTGAAAAAAGACTGGCCCCATCCTCCTGAGACCCACCCTTTAAGTATTTTTGCCTCAGTCTTCACTGGCAACCCCTTTCCTCCTAGGTCTCATGTTGATGGCACACAAGTTGGAGACCAAGGTGACAAAGTCTCTCCCGCTGTAAGTGAGGACAAGGTACGTGATCATCTGAGGAACCTGAAGATATACAAGTCCATGGAACCTGATGAGATATATCCCAGAGTCCTGAAGGAACTGGCTGACGTAGTTGCCAAACCTCTTTCCATGATATTTAAAAAGTCGTGGCAGTCAGGTGAAGTCCCTGCAGACTGAAAGGAAAATTCACACCCATTTTTAAAAAGGTTAGAAAGGAGGACCCTGGGAACTACCAACCTGTCAGTCTCACCTCTGTGCCTGGGAAGATCATGGAAGAGATCCTTCTAGATGCCATGCTTGGGCACATGGAGGACAGGGGGGTGATTCAGGACAGCCAGCATGGCTTTACTAGGGGCAGGTCCTGCCTGACTAACCTAGTGGCCTTCTATGATAGAGTGACTAGGTCAGTAGATAAGGGACGACCTATGGATGTGATCTATCAGGACTTCTGTAAGGCCTTTGACACGTCCCCCACAACATCCTGATAGCCAAATTGGAGGGGTACGGATTTGATGGGTGGACTGTTCAGTGGATAAGGAACTGGCTGGATGGTCGCATCCAGAGGGTGGTACTCAATGGCTCAAAGTCCAGATGGAGACCAGTGACAAGTGGTGTCCCTCAAGGGTCCGTGCTGGGACCGATACTGTTTAACATTTTTATCAATGATATAGACAGAGGGATTAAATTAATTAAATTAAATTAAATTAAAAGCAAGT
>QJSC01015254.1:0-13317 GCA_003697955.1 Calidris pygmaea | reverse complement strand
AAGATGAGAGAATGTTGCTGCGCGTGGACAAGGGGTCTACACCAATTGTGTGAGCGCTCTAGTCGCGTGAACAGAGATTGTAAGCCAATCGTATAGCTGTCGCTAGCGCGTGCTCTGCTTGCCTGTCTATATATACTTTGTAAAAACTTGAATAAAGGGAGAACGATCATACTCATATTGAGGTTACATCGTTACTCCGTGTCCGTCTCCCACTCCAACAAAAGTTATATGGATCCACATTATATGATCTATTTTAAAGATTTGTATATTATTGAATACAAATTAGTAAACTATGTTAAAAGCCATGCTTAGCTAACTCCATATGTATTCACGGAATCACGGAATTGTGAGAGTTGGAAGGGACCTCTAGAGATCATCTAGTCCAATTCCCCATCAAGACATTCAAATGTCTTGTGGTGGCAACAGCAGAAAGAGAAGGATTGAGCACTCACAAGACTCAAAGTAAACTTACAATCTGAGAAGGGAGAAATACTTAACATTACATTACAATAAAGTGTATCAAAGATGACCTAGTACACAAGAAAAAAGGAATCATTGAACTTGAACCTAGAATAAAATCTGAACAATAAAATATATGCTAACATTAAAGATACCTTTACCACATTTTTTCTCTACTCATAGAATCACAGAATTGCCTAGGCTGGAAGGGACCTTTCAGATCATCAAGTCCAACCATCAACCTAACACTGACAAAAACCATCACTAAACCATGTCCTTCAGCACCACGACTGCCTGGCTTTTAAATCCCTCCAGGGATGGAGACTCCACCACTTCCCTGGGCAGCCCATTCCAATGCTTAATAACCCTTTCAGTGGAAAAATTTTTCCTTATATCCAATCTGAACCTCCCCTGGCGCAACTTGAGGCCATTTCCTCTCGTCCTATCACTTGTTACTTGGGAGGAGACCGACACCCATCTCACTACACCCTCCTTTCAGGGAGGTGTAGAGAGTAAGGTCTCCCCTCAGCCTCCTTTTCTCCAGGCTGAACACCCCCAGCTCCCTCAGCTGCTCCTCACAAGACTTGTACTCCAGACCCCTCACCAGCTTTGTTGCCCTTCTCTAGACACATTTCAGCACCTCAATGTCTTTTTTGTGGTAAGGGGCCCAAAACTGGACACAGCACTCAAGGTGGGGCCCCATCAGTGCACAATACAGGGGGGCAGTCACTGCCCCAGTCCTGCTGGCCACACTGTTCCTGATACAGGCCAGGATGCTGTTGGCCTTCTTGGCCACCTGGGCACACTGCTGGCTCATGTTCAGCCGACAGTCAACCAAAACCCCCAGGTCCTTTTTTGCCGGGCAGCTCTCCAGCCACTCTTCCCCAAGCTTGTATCACTGTGTGGGGTTGTTGTGACCCAAGTGCAGGACCCGGCACTTGGCCTTATTGAACCGCATCCTATTGATCTCAGCCCATCGATCCAGCCTGTCCAGATCCCTCTGCAAAGCCTTTCTACCCTCAAGCAGATCAACATTCCCGCCTAGTTTGGTGTCATCTGCAAACTTACTGAGGGTGCACTCCATCCCCTTTTCCAGATCATTGATAAAGATGTTAAAGAGAACGGGCCCCAATACCAAGCCCTGGGGGACACCACTTGTCACTAGCCGCCAACTGGATTTGACTCCATTCACCACCACTCCCTGGGCCTGGCCCTCCAGCCAGTTTTTAACCCAGTGGAGAGTCCTCCAATCCAAGCCATGGGCAGCCAGTTTCTCTAGGAGGATACTGTGGGAGACTGTATCAAAGGCCTTACTAAAGTCCAGGTAGACAACATCCACAGCCTTTCCCTCATCCACCAAGTGGGTCACTTTGTCATAGGAGATCAGGTTTGTCAAGCAAGACCTGCCTTTCATGACAGCCTGATCACCTGGTTGTCCTTCATGTGCTGCATAACGACACTCATAACACTGACCTTCCCAGGCACCAAGGTCAGACTGACAGGCCTGTACTTCCCCGGATCCTCCTTCCGGCCCTTCTTGTGGATGGGCGTCACGTTTGCCATCACAGAAATGTGGTGGGAGGACTCACACAACTGGAGTGCTGTGATCGATGGCTACCAACTTTTCAGAAGGGACAGGCAAGGAAAGAGAGGTGGTGGGGTGGCCCTTTATGTTAAGAACAGTATTGTATGCCTAGAACTCAGCAATATGCACGATGACAGTGTTGAGGGTCTATGGATAAGAATCAAGGGGAAGACCAATAAGGCAGATGTCGTGGTGGGGGTTTGTTATAGACCCCCAAACCAGGATATAAAGACTGAAATATTCTATAAGCAGCTGACAGAGGCCTCACGATCACTCTCCCTTGTACTTATGGGGGACTTCAACTTCCCTGATATCTGCTGGCAATATAACACAGCAGAGAGGCAACAGTCCTGGAGATTCTTGGAGTGCGTGGAAGACAACTTCCTAACACATTTGGTGAGGGAACCGACTAGAGAAGGTGCCCTACTGGACCTGCTGATAGTTAACTCAGAAGGTCTTGTGGGGGATGTAGACGTTGGAGGTGGCCTTGGACAGAGTGATGATGAAATGATAAAATTCTCAATTCTTGCTGAAGCAAGGCGGGGGGCCAGCAGAACTGCCACCTTGGACTCCCGAAGGGCAGACTTTGGCCTCTTCAGGAGCATGGTTAAAAGTGTCCCTTGGGAGACAGTCCTGAAGGACAAAGGTGCCCAGGAAGGCTGGTCGTACTTCAAGGAGGCACTCCTCAAAGCGCAGGAAAGAGCCATACCCAAGTCCCAAAAACAAGCAGGAAGGGAAGAAGACCAGCCGGGCTAAATAAAGAGCTTTGGGTGGAGCTCAAGAACAAAAAGAAGGTTTATAATCTTTGGAAAAGGGGCCTGGCAGGCAAGGAGAAATATCAGGAAGCAGTGAAAATACGCAGGGGGAAAATTAGAAGGGCCAAGGCTCAAGCTGAGCTCATCTTGGCTACTAAAGTTAACAATAACAAAAAGGGGGTTTTCCAGTATATAAACAGTAAAAGGAAGATTAGGGAAAATGTGGGCCCATTGATGAATGAGATGGGCACCCTGGTGGTGGAAGACACAGAGAAAGCAGAGTTGCTGAATGCCTTCTTTTCTTCAGTCTTCACTGCTAAGGCTGCCCCTCATGAATCTCTGGCCATGGAGGCAAGGGGGAGGGTATGGAGAGAGGAAGTTTCTCCTCCAGTAGAAGAGGACCAGGTTCAGGAGCACTAGGCCGAACTGGACATTCATAAGTCCATGGGCCCTGATGGGATGCACCCGCGAGTGCTGAGAGAGCTGGCAGATGTTATCGCTGGGCCACTCTCTATCATCTTTGAAAAGTCATGGAGAACAGGAGAGGTGCCTGAGGACTGGAGGAAGGCCAACATCACTCCAGTCTTCAAAAAGGGCAAGAAGGAGGACCCAGGGAACTACAGGCCAGTTAGTCTCACTTCTGTCCCTGGGAAGGTAATGGAGAGACTCATTCTAGATGTCATCTCCAAACAAGTTGAAGAGCGGGGGGGTTATTGGAAGTGGGCAACATGGGTTTACCAAGGGTAAATCATGTTTGACCAATCCGATAGCTTTCTATGATGCTATAACTGGTTGGTTGGATGAAGGAAGGGCAGCAGATGTCATCTACCTTGACTTCAGCAAGGCTTTTGACACTGTCTCCCATAACATCCTCATTGGGAAACTAAGGAAGTGTGGGCTGGATGAGGGGACCGTGAGGTGGATTGAGAACTGGCTGTGTGACAGGACCCAAAGGGTAATGATTAATGGAGCAGGTTCAAGCTGGAGACCTGTAACCAGTGGTGTCCCCCAGGGGTCAATACTTGGTCTAGTCCTGGTCAACATATTCATCAGTGACCTGGACGAGGGGACAGAGTGTATCCTCAGCAAGGTTGCTGATGATACCAAACTGGGAGGGGTGGCTGACACCCCGGAGGGCCGTGCTGCCATCCAGCGAGACCTGGACATGCTGGAGAGCTGGTCAAGGAAGAACCTCATGAGGTTCAACAGGGAAAAGTGTAGGGTCCTGCACCTGGGGAGGAAGAATGTCAGGCACCAATACAGGTTAGGCATGGACCTGCTGGAGACAACTTCTGAAAAGAAAGATCTGGGGGTCCTGGTAGACAGCAAAATGACAATGAGCAAGCAGTGTGCTCTTGTGGCCAGGAAGGCCAATGGAATCCTGGGCTGCATAGGGAAGAATGTGACCAGTAGGTCAAGGGAAGTTATTCTCCCCCTCTACTCTGCACTGGTGAGGCCACAACTGGAATACTGCATCCAGTTCTGGGCTCCCCAGTTCAAGGGAGACAAGGAGCTACTGGAAAGAGTCCAGCGAAGGGCAACAAAGATGATTCAAGGATTGGAGCATCTCCCTTATGAGGAAAGACTGAGAGAGCTGGGACTCTTTAGCCTGGAGAAGAGAAGGCTGATGGGAGACCTTATCAATGCCTATAAGTACCTAAAGGATGGTTTGAAGGAGGAGGGAGCCAGACTCTTTTCAGCAGTTGCCAGTGAGAGGACAAGGGGCAACGGGCATAATCTGGAACATAGGACGTTCCACTCAAATATGAGAAAAAACTACTTCACAGTGAGGGTGCCAGAGCCCTGGAACAGGCTGCCCAGGGAGGTTGTGGAGTCCCCTTCTCTGGAGATTTTCAAGACCCACCTGGATGCAGTCCTGAGTAACATGCTCTAGCTCTAGGCAATCCTGCTTCAGCAGGGGAGTTGGACTAGATGATCTCTATGGTCCCTTCCAACTCTAAAAAATTCAGTGACAAATTCAGTGAAATTTGCTAGACACCAGTCAACTGGGACCTCCCCGGTGTGTCAGGACTGCTGGTACACGATGGAAAGTGGCTTGGTGAGCGCTTCTGCCACCTCTCTCAGTACCCTCGGGTGGATCCCATCCGGCCCCAAAGATTTGAGTATGTTCAGGTGTTGGAGCAGGTCCCTCACCATCTCCCTTGGGCTTCATTCTGCTCCCCACCCTTATCTACTAGCTAAGTGGGCTGGGTACTCAGGGAAAAATTAAGAATAGAAGGAATAAAATTACTTACAGATATTGCTGGAGAAAGAGCGATATTTCCTATAGATACTTTTAATTCATCCAAGGAAGGCATGGTATATTGAGAGCTATTATTTGACTGGACAGGTTTTATTTCTACATGGAACCTCCTGGGTTCGTCATCTTCAGAGTCAGAATCACTGGATGAATAGAAATGGTTCTCTTTGGTATGTTTTTCTCAGTTAAGGTAGAAATACTTCAAATTCATCTGTTTAATGTGTTTCATAATTACTCCCTACAAAATGCTCATATTAAGTAAACACCGTAGATAAACAACACTGCCTAAGTTCTTTGTGCGCTTATACAGACACTTAAATTATATCCATTGTCCAATATATATATATATAAAACTCAGAGTTAAAATTTAGTTTTTATATTCCATTCATCTTCCTAATGGTATTCTGTTATCAAAGGCATAATGTCAAATAACTGAACAACTGCATATTTGAAAGCATCAGGATAAATGAAATATTCTACAGTAACAACACTTCTGTATGTTAAATTTATGATTTATAAGACTCAACGAAGCATTCTAATGCATGTATGAAAAATGTAAGTCCTTGTAAACCAAGTGAGGGATAGTCCTAGCCTTTTTAATAAGCAATGGAATGCCCATGCTACCTGTACCAAGCATAACAGTAGAGGAAGCAACAGCCACCATTACTTTCCTTTGTGCAGATGCACTGAAAATTTTGCAACAAAGGATGCCAGTTACACAAAAGGCTACACAGTAAACTAAACCCCATCAGCCACTTAAAGCACTATCATCCTTGGCTAAAAAGGAATCACAATGACAACTCAGCCCTCAAAATAAGCAAAATACACAGATTAATTTAGCCTTGGTTCTTTATATGCACAGGAACTGCATTTAACAAAAGGTCTGAAAGGCCTATGCTAAGTCTTAAAAGATGCATATGTTTTGACAAGAAACAAATTGAAAATTTTCCTCTGCTGAAACATAAAGTGTCTTGCCACCTAGGGGGAGCATACATTTTCTATACCTCACTTCTGTTATTTTCACTTGGAAATATGCCAGCCATTTGAATGAACTCTCCTCAAACTATTCCCTGACAAAGATTAAACCCCTGAACCCTAAAGACATTCTAAATCCAATTCAACTGAAAGAAACCCTGAGATGTGGTGAGGAAAAAGTCAAACAACTTCATCTTACAGGCTATCTGTCCCTCAAAATCGATCACATCTGGAAAAGAAAATTTTAAAAGACAAGTCATTTTCATTTCACCAAAAGATTTAGTGCCTTGAAAGTTATCACCGAGTTTCAAGATTCATTTCCTATGAATCAGGTGGCTCTTGTAAAGTGGCATGAGCCGACCACTGAAGTATTAGGTATATTAAACGGTTACTGAAAAAGATCAGTTTAGACCTGGATGGCATGAACTGAAAGGTCAGTCAGTAATTTTTAGGATGAGTGTTTTTTCAACACTTAAGACTGGCGTTATTAAGACTGACTGCCATTATGGTAAAATAATGTCCTCCAACAAATCATCTCAAGAGTTCCCATCAACAGAAAAAATATCCACTCTTGGAGGCTAAGGGAGGAAAAGAGGAAGGGAACTGATGACTTCATGAATCCATTCAAGATTTTCAGAAGCTGAAGTACTACCTCGCTGACAGGAATTGCAAACCACTAAGCTTTTTCACTGGATGTATGGACTTTTCCATTGCTTCAGGACAAAAAGGATAATGGAGAAAAGGATGCTCAGGTGAATCATTTACAAAGCATGAATGTTATTCATTCCTGCCTCCATTTCAAAAAAAAATGCAAAACATGAAATAATGCACCCCCTCCAAACTGGATAATAGTCTTTCGCTTTTATACCAATTATGTAAATAAGAGATAACATGATTCCGCACCACTGATCACAACCCTTCGAGCCTTCATTAATTAACAAACATTAACGGCCCTTTATTAATTAACAAAAATTCTATTTCTAGACTGCTGGAGCTCTCAATCTTTTTAATGGTATTATTAAAAAGTGGTGAGGGTGCAGGTATAGAACAGAAAACCCTCAGTATCCTTAAAACAGGTTACAAACTCTTTAAAGCTTTTCATGGAGAAAGATCCACATGGTTACCTTAAAGCTTAAAGATTTTGTTTAGGATCTGATTTGATCTGATTTGATTTGATTTTAACTGTCAGGTAAAAGCCATCCTCTTAAAGTTCCTAAGACATCTGATCTAACCTTCAACATTTACACACACACCAAATCTAAGCTAGACAAAATTTTGTGCATTTTGCAGAAGCCACGAATGTAAGACTACAAGGTTGCAACATAAGCATGAATGTCATTCATCTTCCTTGACTTAACACTTTAATAAGTACTTGCCCTCCCGAAATAATTGTAATAACTGGAAATAACTTGGCACAATAATAGCAAAAAAGGATATCCTGTGATGTTTCTGGTTTAATGCTGTATCCTTCATCATCTACATCAGGAATGTTCTAAAAAAAAAACACAAACCACACAACAAAAATGATGGTATTGACGAATAACTAAAAATATGCTGTTCTTACATCATGCTGAATTTTATATCATAGACAAATGAAAATTTTTTTACAACACCTCATGAAAGTCATTGTTATTCATTATTAATTTTTACAGTTATCTTAAGTTATGCCCTATAGTTCAGAAGTAGTATGACAGATAAGATACCTCAGGAACACAGTGCAATAAAACAACCTCAAATTTCCTATGAAAACTGTCAAGTTTTACTGCATCTACTTTTACTGGTATTCTATCAAAAAGGTCAGAAACCAACAGAAGCATTTAAACTTTCCTACTGAGTGTTACATAAGCCTACAATCCTCTCAGCCCCAAATATTTTTCCAATATCTACTTCTAATTCTTTCAGCTAAGCCACTGGAGGCTCTGATGGTGCAGGAGCACCTTTCCTAAATACTAGTCAGTACTTTAATATATGAGTAAAAGCATTCCAGGTTATACAGGTTACAACTTCCTCTCTCCCCCTTGAAAAGACAACAACTGTTGCTTTAGCAAATAATATTCACATTCATTAAAACGCATGGATGAAACTTAAAATACAAATGCTTAATATCAGGTTATCATCAGGTTAACATCAGGTTATTATGCATCTCCAGCACCATCCCGGATTTTTAAAGCTAATAAACATTTGGGAACTTCAAACTATTTCAGTTTTTCAGTTCTTGCAGGCAATTAAATATTAATTCAAGAGAATTATGCTTAAAATAATTTAGAATTTTTAGCTAAGCGCTTAGTTTCATAGAAGTGCTTTGGGACAGAGAGAAACAAGTCTCTAATATGATCATATAATTTTTTTTAAAATGTGCAAAAAACCACACCTGTGTATATTATATATAAAGAGATAGATTTGGATACACAGATACTTTCCCCATTTTAAACAGAAAAAGAAAAGCCTGCTCATGATACTGCATGCATAGTTAGTCTAGGTGAACTGCTGAGATGCTACAGTAAGTTTATTACAAAAAACACAACCCAGATGTCTTCAAAATTTCACCAGTTAGAAATTTCTTATAAAAATGACAAAGGGTGGAAGATACTTAATGCACCTTTGTACTGACAAAGACAAATTGTGTCACATACAAGCAAAATGGTACCTCAAAAATCTTATTTACAAGTTAAGTAGTAATTTCAAAATACTGTTTTCAATATTTTGAACAGTTGGACAGTTCTGCTTTCTGAAACATCAGAATTTTATTTACTAATCTACTTTTTTAACAGCAGTAGAAGACACAGCCCTTCAGGAGATACATAATCACAAATCTCATGTTAATGAGGGCATTTACATTTACTTGACTAATTCTTACTCCCTTCTCCCCACTCCTACAAAGACAGAACTACATGTTATGTGGTGTATCACAGTACATCTTTTAAGTATCAGGCATACAATGCAGACAAGACCTGATTTGCCTACCATGCTGAACAGAGGAAAAAACCACAACCTTCCTGTGTACCCATGTCATTTTTGAATTTCAACACAGAGAAAGATCATCTTTGCAAATTTTGGCTTTCCGTAAGTAGTCGTCATTAATATGATTGGGAATGAAGGTCTAGCCCCCTACCCAAACATGTTATTTATAGTATTTGCAGTAAAATATCTCAATATCACTCAATATGGATGAGACTTGAACTCTCTGGAAGTCATTGGAAAGGTGGACTACCTTGGAAGAAGGTTTCACATTCTCAGAGTTTCTATCAAGCAATTAAACATATAACAATAAAAATCACAGAGTTTTCCCTGTGTTTGCAGATGTAATGTAACACATTATTGATTCAGGTATTATACAGTTTTAAATATACATAAAAAATATAGGGTTTATAACTCTGCCTTTGCATTAGTATGTTCTACAAACTTTCTGGGGTGAATAACTTTTTAAAGAAATAAAACATAAGGACATAATAAATAACGAAGTAAAACTGCCTATACAAAAAGCATGAGGACTGAGCATTATATTCCCAAAACTTATTTTTAGAGTTTCAGTCAATACTTTGACTCAGTTTCCTTGCTCTGTCCCACCTGGCAACCAAAAAGCAATGGAAGTAGCCACACTATAACCATGTCATTGGTTCCTCTGAGGTACGTACAAAAGACAAGAGAGGAACATGTGGAGCACACTGCAGTCCAGCTACTTCATTTGGCCCTTCCTCAGCAATGTTAGCACTGCTCACAGGTTGGTCAACAGGTCAAGAAGCAAAGAACATTAACTGCACTTCAGTTTGATTTCTGTCCATTTTCTCTTCTCCTGGGATATCTACAGCAGTTAGGAGAGCTTCTTATCAATTTTTCCTCAAGATACCACTGAGCTCAACAGCTTACTGTTCCTTTTTTTCCCAGATGAACTTTTTACCATTTTACTGAACTGACTTCCTGTACATCCAGACGAGGACCAAAGCAAACTCAAAGCAAGCAGTTGAAGCTCATAACCTGAACAGGAGAAAAAAGAGCCTCCACTTTTGACATATTTGAGATAGAAATTTGACTCAAGTATATCCTTAGGTTAAGACAGAGGTATAACATATTCCCAGCTTCCTCTCCTTAGGGTGTCTATTAACCCAAACGACACAAAACCAAAGAGCTGACAGTCACTTTCTTCCATTGCCAGAGATGCAGAAAGAAAATCAGATATCCAAAGTGCTCCTGTCTTGTACTGTGACTACAAAGCCTCGTACCCTGTATCAATGGCAGCTATTCAAAATGTCAGAACTAAACACTACAAAATGCAAATAAAAAATTATATTTAATTTCACTAAAGGTTACACTTGCGTTCCACAACTTAGAGATTGAAAGTTCCAAATTCAATCAGACCCTAGCAATAAAAGTGGTGTATAATTCTATATAACCTTAATTATGCTACACTCATATGTAAAGAGGTTAATGAAAAGTTTTGGATGCCTCAACATATTTCTTTGCATCCCAGTTTCCTATGAAAAAAGGTTCAGCATTATTTTCTGCATCTATGGCTTCCTTCTTAATTACTTTAGAACTTAATAGACAATTTCAAATGGATTTAACAGAACAGAGGACTCAAAGATAACATTATTACAGTCTTCATGAAAATAGGCAGTCAAGTAGGAGAGAGATCTGCAAATTTCCTAACCAAGGGAAGGGCTGCAATCCAAACTCAGATCTTACTGGACACAAGTGTAACCTTGTAATGCTTCCCCCGAAGAAAAGTTTCTACTAGAGCTCATATCTTCCTATAGATCAGCCCTAGAGACACGGAAAACCCATGGGAAATGACAATTAGTTATGCCCATAGAGCAATTTGCTAGGTAATAAATGCAAACAGAGCCAAACTTCAGTTGCTATCTCTTTCTAGTGTACACTTTCTATTTTTCTTAATTCTTAATTTTCAAGGCTTAAATTAATGGAAGTTACATGGATAGATCTCATGACATACTGTAATCTATATTTAAACAGAGACTGCTTTTTGAAGCGGTCAATCTTTTTAACAAATATCAGTTCTCAGTTCACAGCTGCCTTCCTACTCATGATCACATAAAACCACCTTATAGCAGTTGCAAAAAATCCTTGACAGGAAATAGCAATTTATTCATATGCATCAAAACTATATTTTCCAATATATATAATCTGGTGGCTACAAAAAAGGATGAGTATAAGCAAAAAGCTTGTGAAAGATAAATTTGAGAACTTCAATTTTGGTACAAAAGACATTTCTTAGGACCACCTCACTGCTTTGTTTTCTGAAAACAGAGAATACAAGTTAGAAGACACTGCATTATACATTTTGGACTAGTGAGAAGGCTCTAATGGTACTAGCTACCTACTGTATGTTGAAAGATCCACAATATCACATAGAACTGGTAGATAAAGTATTGAATTCAGTTCTTACTAGATCCTTAATTTCTAAAATTTCAATATATTTACCTCAGTGATTACAGATATAAATAAATATAGAGTGGTTATCTCTTACATTCCTTTCACACAAGAGAACAACAATTAAAATTCTTGACAAATAAATAAAAGGCATTTTTTAAAAAAAAGATCATGTTAATAATAATAAATAAATAATAATAAATAAAATAACTGTCTTGATGCTTATAAGGCTGTTCATGCACATATAGATCTATTATGTGGCAAAACTTAGTTTTTCTTATTTAGAAGAATGATTCTACTAGATTTTTTTAAACCAAGTTTCTCAAAATTCATTTTAATATTAGGTACTAAAACTCCCAGATATTAAATGCAAAGAAAATCCACAAAACAGGTGAGCTTGGAAACTTAAAATGTTTAATATAATTGCCATCTAAATAAAGGAACTGAAATCCAAATCAGTCTACAGGAAGTCACTTAAATCATTCTGTAAATTCTTCCCTACTATAGATATAGGGAGCTGCAATCTCTATTACATATAATTCAAGACAACATACACATTTAAATAAATAGAAAACACTCAATTAAGGAAATAAAAAAGCATTAACATACCAATTTCATTTGCAACTGTCACTTAATTGAATTTAATAAATAAAATTAAATAAAATTGTAAGACGTATCACAGATCAAACTGAGAGCAATGAAAAACAGACCAGGAATAAAGTACATCAAGATACTGCATTTAAAGCTATATTTAAAAAAGTATATTCCTACACACTATTTCCAGCGATCATGTAGAACCCCATTATTATTAGAAGGGTTCTTCAAAGAGACAGTAGTAAGCAGAGGAACATGATGTTGCAAAGTTGGGTCCTCTGAACCTTTTTCTTACTTAGAATCTATTAGTCAAGCAATATTTGTATGCACTGCTAAAGATTATGTTCTAAGCAAAATTAACACTTCAACTATGTTATCAAAATATTATATCCTCTATCACAGAAAAAATACATTACAGGTACTATATAAAAGTCAAGTTTCATCAGACTGTAGTGCTTGAATGTTAGCATATGCATTTGTGTTGGAAATAAGTCTACTTACAATTGAGTTTGTATCTGGATACTCCCTATTAAAAAAAAAAAAGAAAATACACAATAATAAAATGCACAAATTATTTTATTCATACAGTTCTGGTACTTCCTTTAATATTTTCAATTCTTTTGAAACATTGCATTTGACCCACTTGCCTTTCAAAGTCTTAAAATTTTTGTTATAAATAATCCACATTCAACTGAATGAGATTTAAATAAAAGCAGCTGAAAGTCTATGCTAAAAACACTGCAGAAGAAAAATGAATAGTAAATGCTGAAAAAACAACATCATAGTGAAAAAAAAGCTTTTTAAAAAAATCAAGGGAAGTCCAGAGTATCACGCTGTATTTTGGATTAATGTGTTTTAAAAGTCAAGTCTCTCGGGATGATGTGCATAATAAATAAAAGTCAACAATTGTAATGAAATAATCCACATGCAATTGCAAAACATTTTGAACAATAACCAGTTCTTAAAGCAATTAAGAATATTTTTAAAGGAATTCAGAGCTTTTATCTTTTGGAATTTCATTCTTAGTTTGAGTTTGTCCAGCACAGTTGCAGTCAAGCACCAGAAGATGCTGGAAAAAATAATAGAATACCCTCTTAAGAAACACTTCTTTTAATAAAAAAAAAAAAAAGTTGTCAGCAGAATGGCAGTGTTTACAAGCACATTATTCACAAGTGTTATATTTTTCTGCTATAACTTGAATTTAACCAGTAATATTTGAAAAAATTAATGATGCTGAATCTCTCACTGCTGTATGCAAAAAGTAGAAGCAATTACATTTACATTATGTGGAAATACTTGAG
>QJSC01015215.1:15131-25776 GCA_003697955.1 Calidris pygmaea | reverse complement strand
ATTGGCTTTCAAGACAGAAAAAGAAAAGAAAAAACCACCATTAATCTTCCCATACCCGTTTAACCGGCCCTCCTTTCAGGTCCCCGGCACGGCAACTTTCATCCTCTCATCTTGCCAAGACCTTCCCCTCCTCCCCATCCCTCCCGCCGCCTTTAAAGCCACTGGATTTCAGCCGGGAGGGGATGGGGACCGAGGGAAGGCGGTGGGGCTGGGGGCTTCTCCGCTTCTCCCTGGGGCAAATCCTGCTAACGCCCGCTCACAGCACCAGCGAATACAGCAGGGGGTGGGCAGGGGGGGACAGACACTCGGTAATCCGGCCACCGCCACCCGAAACGCCGCACCCCGAGCGCTGTCACAGCTCAGGGCACCTCCTTAAATGTGTTTAATTAGCGGAGCGGGAGCTTAATGCACCACCTGATGCCAGGCACAGGGGAGGGATGCCAAGGAGGTATTTCTTCATGCATTAGAGGGCAGGGAAGGGGGCAGGACAGGCTGGAGGAAGCCGGAGCATCCCTGCTGGGGGAGCTGGATGCCTGCACCCCCTGCAAATTCAGCACCCAGAGTCCCAGAGCTTGTGACAGGCAAAGGGTTTGCTTTTACTTGCTGCCCTGTCTCCCATCCAGCGCCTTCCTCTGCACCCTGGGGGAGCCAGGGCACCCAAAACCAAGCTCTCCAAATCCCGCAGCCTTCATCCTACACCTTCATCCCACCCCGGGACAGGGAGTGCCCGTCCTCCGCGGCAGAAAGGTTTTCTGTGGTTTTTAGTCTGCTCCGTGATTTCACCCAGGAATGCTACAGGCACCTTCTGGAAGCCACCACGAGCCCAGTTTGCCACTGGTTGTTCGGTGTATGTATAAGCTGTATGTGTATATGCATACAGAAGCCATGCCATTACGGTGCAGAACTGCTGCTGAGCTAAGAAGCTCCCTGTAAATCATGTTTTCCCTCCCAAGAAACTCCCCATTCCTGCATGATGCACGGATTATTGCATGATGCACGGATTATTTTTCAACCCAGTGCCCTTGCAAAGCCTCGAGTCCTCGGAGAAAGCATCACCCACCCTGCTTGAAGACTTCTGTCTAGGGGCTCCTTCCGCCTATGGCTGACCACATCGTCCACCATCCAACTGGAATTACAGACCTCTCTCTATACCCCACCATTTCAGCCCAAAGCTCGCCCTCAGCGTAACTCCCCTCTTGAAAAATGAGTAGCCTCCCTGCTTCGGTACTTTATAGCTTTGAGTCTCTCTCCAGAAAAGCTTCACCACCACCAAAAAAAAAAAAAAAAAAAATTAAAATAAAAGCCAAGCAGATGTACATTAGAGTCCTCCTCTTTGCAGTCTTTAGTTTACACCCTCTGCTTTGCACGGGGCCACTATATTTTGGCCGTGGTGAATTAAAGGCTGGGAGCTGGAGCGCAACGGCTCTAAAACCAACAGAGCCAAGCTCCAAACCCGACTCCGCAAAGGCAGCTATTCGCTTTGGCACCAGGTTTTGCTTGGCTCCGTCGTACTGGGAATTGGGCTCCCAATGGGATGGGAGAAGCTGGCCAGGATTTTGCACGACGGCACAGCTCAGAGAGACCTGGGCTTCCAGACCCTGCCGTGCCGCAGCAGGACAGGCAGGAGGGGTGGAGGAGTTAATAGCAAGGGAGAAAGATGAATACCAGGAGGTATTCAGGGTTCCTCCGCTCCTAGTTTAATACTGGGAGTCCAAGAGAATGGCAAAATGTTCCAGGTTGTCATGGAGAAGTTGGCCTGAAGGTCAAAGTCCATCACTACCTCCACAGGCAACAGCCCAGGCTCACCAACCCTCTCCCTAGAAAAGGGTTCCAGCTCTCACCCAGGGCCAGAAGGAGTCTTCTGGGGATGCTCTAGGAGATACAGCAAGCTAAGAAACCATTTGGATCTTGCTGCTGTATTCAGAGCTCTGCCTGGCCGCTGTGTGGTGTTATCGATACACCTGAGGGATGGGATGTCATCCAGAAGGACCTGGACAGGCTGGAGAGGTGGGCCCAGGTGAACCTCATGAGGTTCAACAAGAACAAGTGCAAGGTTCTGCACCTGGGCTGGAACAATCCTCGCCACCAATACAGACTGGGGGATGAGGGGTTAGAAAGCAGCCCTGAGGAAAGGGACTTGGGGGTGCTGGTGGACGAGAAGCTGGACAATGAGCAGGCAGTGGGCACTTGCAGCCCAGAAGGCCAATCACATCCTGGGCTGCATCAAAAGATGCGTTGCCAGCAGGTCCAGAGAGGGGATTCTTCCACTTTACTCTGCTCTGGTGAGACCTCACCTGGAGTATTGTGTGCAGGTCTGGAGCCCTCAGTATAGGAAAGACGTGGACCTGATGGAGCAGGTCCAGAGGAGGGCCACGAGGATGATCAGGGGGTTGGAGCAGCTCTGCTACGAGGACAGGCTGAGGGAGCTGGGGTTGTTCAGCCTGGAGAAGAGGAGGCTCCTGGAAGACCTAATAGCAGCCTTCCAGTACCTGAAGGGAGCTACAGGAAGGCTGGGGAGAGCCTGTTTACAAAGGCCTGCAGTGACAGGACAAGGGGCAATGGCTTCAAGCTGGAGGGGAACAGATTTAGATTGGAGACGAGACGAGGAGAAAGTTCTTTACTGTGAGGGTGGTGGAGCACTGGAACAGGTTGCCCAGGGAGGTGGTTGAGGTTCCATCCCTGGAGATATTCAAGGTGAGGCTCAATGAGGCCCTGGGCAACCTGGTCTAGTTGGGGGTGTCCCTGCTGACTGCGGGGGGGTCGGACTAGATGGCCTTTGGAGGTCCCTTCCAGCCTGGGCAATTCTATGATTCTATTCTATGCATCAACGCAGGTAGGTTCTCACGTTAGCAGAGCTGAGAGGAAGCCGGAGTCTGTCCTGCTTCACATCAGACGCCGCCTCGTGCGTCATCCCCCGCATGAGTCAGACAAAAGTCCCAGCACAACTTCCAACCCCCAGCAAGATCGAGAGGAGCAGATAAGCAAAACAGGAACACGTGAAGAACCAGCTCCATTCTGGAGCTGGAGAAAGGAAAACAAAACCAAGAAGGAAAGGCAGCAGCCTCGCTGCGTCAGGGTTTTCTCAGAGATGCCCTCACCGCCTGGGGCGCCCGCCTGAAGTCCAGGTGGGACTTCACACCCAGTCCAGCACCTTGGTCCAGCCGGGTAGGACAATGGAATGGCTCCATCAGAAGCTGCCTTTGCACCAGGAGCCTGCTGAGGGAGATAACCCGAAAAGCAGCTCTTCTTTCCAGCAGCGATGCTTTTAACCTGCGGGTGGAAAGGTCCAACCCGCCGCTCCAAAGAGGTGCTTGGGCTTTGGCTTTTCACCTTTTCTAACATTGGTTCTTGAAACCAGGCGTCAGGGCTGCGAGACTCGCACCGACCGGAGGAGCAGCTCGTGCAGGGGAAAAAAAAAAAAAAAAAGAAAAAAAACCATTCCCAGATCCTGTTAGTCTTGAAGTTTTTAAGGCGCATGAAATTTTCAGCAGGGCTTTTAAAGACTGCCTTCAAAACCAGGTCTCGGATGTGGGATGGGGCATCTCCCTGCCGGGGGGGGGGAAGCAGGGGAACCGGCGGGGAGGTGACACAGTGCAGCAATCTGACAGCCAGGAATCCTGCATCCTGGCTTCTCTACACATCAAAGGGAATCGCTTGCTTCAGCTCCTGCTCCGGCGCTGCCTTTGTGCATCTTAACGAGGTCTCTTGACCGTTTCTTCACTGGGGTGGGAGAACGGGGGAGGAAGAGGAGCGGAGGAGAAGGCAGAGATGACTCAGGACCCACCGGGAGATACCGGCCCCTGCTCAGCGCGGTGGAGGTGGCGCAACACCTCGCACTGCTGGAACAGTAAGAACCAAGTGTGACAACTCAAAAGGGCACGGACCCAGCTCCATCCAGCCTGTGCTTTTCCTTGCTTTGGGCTTGATTATTTGGGGCGAGTGCACAGAGTCCAGACAGCATGGTCTGGATTCCAGGAGGAAGGTCTGCCCTCCCCCCCCACAAAAAAAACACAACCCCAGAGCCAGGATCCTTCACAGCTCTGGGGCAAGAGGTATCCAGCTGATGGCAGAAGTTCTACCAGCGCCGAAGCTGCCAGAGAGCAGCTTGGCAAGGCCAGACCTTAAAAATAGGGTGCTTGAGCACCGTCCTTCAAGCCTGATGCAAAGCCCTGACCTAAGTCAGGGAGTCCTCCGCTGACCCTCCAGAGCCAGGTCCTCCTTTGGCAAGGAGCTAAATGAGAAACAACTGCTCCAGGACAGCTTTGGGGAGAGCCTCCAAACCTCCCACAGGGGCTGGGGGCTCTGCGGGCGCTCCAAAAGGATGTTCAGCCTTCCTGGGAAGAAAGATGGTACCCAGCCAGCTTTCCCTCGGGGATGGCAGCGGCGCAGGATGAAGACAGCAAAAAACCCACCCTGAGAACCTGTGTTACACCCTGTGCTTCACCACACAACGCACGGAGCCCTACCTGGAAAGGGGAGAGAGATGTTTCCCCGCCTGAGAACCGATGGGGAAGCTCACACAGGACCCCACCAGAGATCCTCAGCCTGTCAGCCAAGAGCTTCTGGGGATCCCCATCTGCTCCAGGAGAACACAAACGTTGGACTACAAAATACCGCAGCGAGAAGGGAAGGATGGGTCAGAAAACACCCCACGTCCCCTCTTCTAACAGGCACCGGCACTGCAGGTGAACTAGCTCAGTGTGTCCTCAGCGTCCCCCATAAACGCCCAAGCTCAAAAACCCCCCGACTATTTTTGGGCGTTTCTATTTCCTCTGCAGAGAGCAGCGAATCTGGTCGGGAGCCAGCTGAGCAGTGGTGTTTAATAGATCGACTCGTCTATGGATTTCCTAAAAAAAAAAAAAAAAAAAAAAAAAAAAAAAAAAAAAAAAAAAAAAAAAGAAAAAACCCCACACCCCAACCTCCCAACATTTAAATAAATAGAAGGCAGGATTAAATAAATCAGCTTAAAATTACTTTTGAGCCATTCCCAGCCGCGTCACATGGAGGAAATGCATCACCAGGGTCCTTTCTGCGCTGCTTTTTTTTTTTTTTGGTTTTTTTTTTTGGTTTTTTTTTTTCAAATATTAATAAGCAGTGTAATTGCAACATGACTCACGGCGATCTCCTGCCAAGCCGGGGAGACTATCTGCAAGATGCAGGCTTTCTGGAGCGTTGAGAAGGCAGATGTGTGCTGGGGGACTCTTTTTGGAAAGGTTTGCAGCGTAAGCAGCAGGGGATGGAAAATGGCCAGCTGGTGGCTCGCCTTCGCGAGCCCGAGTCATTCCCTTGCTTTCCTTATCCCCCCCCCTTCCCTCCTCCCTCAATAACACCCCCCCGGGCCCCCAAAATCACGCATGGGATTTATGGTGGGGATGGGGTTTGGTGCCCTGAGCGTGTCAGGCAATGCAGAGAGAGCGCGGTGTAGATTCCAGGAGGAAGGTCTGTCGCCCCCCGTCCCCCCCCCCTCCCCCCCCCCCCAAAAAAAAAAAACAACCAACCCCAGAGGCAGGATCCTTCGCAGCTCTGGGCAAGAGGTATCCAGCTGATGGCAGAAGTTCTACCAGCGCCCAAGCTGCCAGCCTCCCACCCCAGCACTGAAATGCTCCAAGGGTGCAATGGAGAGGGGGAGAAGACGCCAAAAATGAAGCGTACCAAAAGGAAAGGACACCTTCCATCTGGTGGGAGGTGTCCCTGCCCAGGGCAGGGGGCGGAACTCGATGATCTTTAAGATCCCATCCAACCCGAACCATTCTATGAAAATGGAGAAGACCGGAATGAGAGAAGAGGAGCGAGGAAGAAAGACAAAGAAATGGGGAAAAATGGTGCAGCACCTGGAGAAGGTCTGGGAGATGAAGAACACTGCGCTGGGAAGGCAAGGTGCAGGCAGGAGAGCAAAGGCAGAGCGAGCTGGCTCACTCATAGCTGCCTTTTTCCTCACTTCCAAGCCGAGAAGTTCCCAGCCCCTGCAAATCCAATGCAGAGAAGGCAACCAGGTAGCCAGATGACTCCCACAGGGGCTTGGGGCAGATGTTCCCACAGCGTGATGGCCCAGACTATGAGGTAGCACCTGACTTCTGAGTTGGAGACACTGAAAGGGACTAAAGGAAGAAGTATGGCCCAGAGCACAAGCTACATTGGTCTCAGTGATGCCTGTGGTGAAGAAGAAGCTTGTGGGCACTTACTGCAGCCCCACCAGGCAAGGCTGATGCTGCCCTGCCAGCGGTGGGTGCTGCTAAACCACTCCATGACTTGGATTTTGCAGCACCAGTTGGACATGATCCCCCTTGCATCTCTACAGAGCCTGAAGTCCCACTCACCAAGGCCCTGACCATGACTCAACCCCACGAGGAAGACAGCTCTGAGATCTGAAGCCCCAAGCTGTCTTCCCAGGCAGGCAAACAGAATTTTTAGGAGTTGGCTTTGAAGGATCATAGAATAGAATCATTGTTTGGGTTGGAAGGGCCTTTAAAGACCATCTAGTCCAACCTCCCCTGCAATGAGCAGGGACGTCTTCAACTAGAGCAGGTTCCTCAAAGCCATCCAACCTGACCTGGAATGTTTCCAGGGATGGGGCATCTCCCACCTCTCTGGGCAACCTGGGCCAGTGTCTCACCACCCTCAGTGTAAAAAATGTCTTCCTTATATCTAGTCTTAATATTCCCTCTTTTTAGCTTAAAGCCACACTCAACTCTCAGAGAAGGAGAAGGTTTATAGAGACAGAAGGTCCCAAGCACACCAGCCTAACCGAGACGGTGAGGCTTTCAGCCAGGGAGTCACCTGCAGGCTCTGCATTGGGTCACAGAATCACAGAATCTTCTAGGTTGGAAGGGACCTTAAAGATCATCTTGTCCAACCGTCAACCTAACTTTGACAAAAATAGACACCCGCACAACAAACAAAAAGCAACACCATCACTAAACCATATCTCCCAGCACTACATCAACCCGTCTTTTGAACACCTCCAGGGATGGGGCCTCAACCACCTCCCTGGGCAGCCCATTCCAATGGCTGAGAACCCTTTCGGTAAAAAAATTTTTCCTAATATCCAGCCTGAACCTCCCCTGGAGTAACTTGAGGCCATTTCCTCTCGTCCTGTCGCCTGTGACTTGAGAGAAGAGACCGACCCCCACCTCTCTACACCCTCCTTTCAGGGAGTTGGAGAGAGCGATAAGGTCTCCCCTCAGCCTCCTCTTCTCCAGGCTGAATAACCCCAGCTCCCTCAGCCTCTCCTCACAAGACTTGTGCTCCAGACCCCTCACCAGCTTTGTTGCCCTTCTCTGGACCCGCTCCAGCACCTTGATGTCTTTTTTTATGGTAGGGAGCCCAAAACTGGACACAGTACTCAAGGTGGGGTCGTCTTCTGTTTAGCCAACAGGGTTAAACCCCCCTGTGCCAACACTGGCCAAGCCTCACAAAATCCCTGGGTTCAACCCAAAAAATCCAAAGCCTTGCCAGATGTGGAGACAGTAAGCTTTCAGGAGGACTTCTGCAGCACTCACCTCATCCGACTCGTCTGAGAGGGTCCGCAGCAAGATGGGGAAGAGGCTGTCAGTGTGTCGGAACATCTAGAACCAGAAAGACGGATGGCTTCAATCCTACAGGCCCGGTCACCCCCTGCCCCCTCACCCCAGGGGAAGCTGCCAAAAGCCCCACCAGCATTTTCCACCTGAGCTGGAGAGCTCCTCTTCCTTAAGCTACCAGGTATCCAGCAGCCAAAGCCTTCTCAGAAAAGGCAGGTGGACGCTTGGTGGGCAAAGAGCAGGCTGGGACCAGATGAGCTCAACCCCGTGGAGGAAGTTCATGTGCCAAGTCCCTGACCTACCTTACGAGGAGTCTTGATGTATAAGTGGTAGAGCCATTTCAGCACCGCAATTCTGGTCATCATCCCAATGGACGTGTCATGAAGGTGGCAATCCAGCACCTGAACTATCCCATCCAGGTTCAGGGTCACCTGGATCCTCTCGGAGCTGCGTGGAAAGGAGAGAGGCCAGGTCAGCGCTGTGATGTCCAACTCACTCCTCCCTTGGTGGGGAGGTCTACAACACACCAGAGGCTGCACCAAACATCTTGGCTCAAACCCTAAGAAACCTCAACTGTCCCCTTGGGCCTGCTCCTGCCCCCCTCAGCCTAGTCACCCACATTTCTTACTCTCTGCATCCAGATCTGCTCATGGCAAACCCAAGAACTCAAGTCTTCAAGAACTACGACAGCCAGGACGCAAGCTCCAGGGTGGAAAGCCTAAGGGTCATGGCTGGACACGGCCAGGTTTGTCCATGTGGCACAGGTAGCTTCTGACTGGTGTTACGAGGTGGAGAAGCACAGCAAGAGACATGGCAGCACACCCAAAACTTGGCCGGGAAACACCAGAAATCTTCCAGGCTTCAAAGTTTACCACTTTCCCGAAACAGCTGGTACCTCTGCATGAAAAGACACCGCGTGACATGAACCCAGTACCGTGGCTGCACTGAGAAACTGGTCTGTACTGCAGTCATCAGGTTTGGGCTTTGAAGACTAAAGATGCATAAAACGCATTCAGGATCCAACTCAAGTTTGACCACCTCAAATGTCTGCGGAGAACGTCAAGCCAAACGGCCTCTAACTCAACTTGGGGCCACTCAACCAGGCGAGGACATTCGGTTTCCACTAATCCCAGCAGACTCATGCTGGGGACTGCAGATGGTGACCCGGCCGGCAGCGTTTTTGGGATGCAGCTCTCTCCTACAAGGCAGCCTTGAGAACATCATCTTGTTTCCCAAAAACCATCCTAAAGGATGAGGACAGCTCTTGGACATCAACCAGGGATGAAAGCAAACAACTCCCTGAGTTCACCAAGAGGTTGCCTCTTTTATAACACCAACAGCCTGCACACACTTAGATCTTACTATGATGGAAAAACTCTCCAGTCTTTCTCCAAATAGTTGGGACCTGCAGTGGGACAGGAGATCCCAACACAGAAGAGGTGACGTTACAGCATTTTCTGATCCTGAAGTCTATCTGATGGTTTCCCACCTTCTCAACAGTAAGGAGGTGGAAGTATCTGTGTCAGAGGAGCCCAGGTTAAGGAGAGATGGTTGGCCTTGAGGTGGCTGAAGCAAGATCTCCCAGAGGGAACTGTGTTGAAGAGCTAAGTCACTCCTGTCCTACCCAAGCTCCTGAATTATTCAAGGCTGGAGCAGCCACTTGCTGATTTTTCTCGCGTGCGCCGAGCTGCTCGGCATCTCGTTTGATCAGAAGTCCTAAGGGGCAGATTTCTCACGGTGTAATTCGCGAGCAGAGCTGCTGCTTAATGGGATTTGATCTTCCCCAGGACACACACACGTCTTAAGGGCGAGAGGAGGAGGTGGCCCCCGGCAGCCCTGCAGATACCCGACGGCGGGATCTGCACCGCCTCACGGGCTCTGAGGGGTCTGCAAATCGCATTTCGAGTTGGACTAAGCGTCGCTTTGATGTCGCGAAGGACCGTCCAGAGCCAGAGCTCGGATGTGGGGAACCCAGGGACCCAGAGCACGGGGAGTTCGGGAGAGGGGATGGCCAAGGGAGTAGCATCCCAGGGGATGGAAGCCAACCTGGACCAGCTGGACCAGCCCCGTATCTGGTTTTCCTGCAGAATTACCTCCCTGCAGTGGTGTGTGCTGTCACGCACCCAACACAGGGCTCCTGATGGAAAAGGAGCACGAATCCTTGTCCAATTACATCTCCACGCCAAAATATGCATCGATGGTGCAGGATGGGAGTGAAAAAAAAAACCCAACACCTCAGGATAATGTGTGTTTTCAGAGGGAAGTGGCCTAAAGGTCGGCACAGAGAAGCGGCGGATGAAGCCGGCTGGTTTGGAGGTGGCCTCAGTGCTGTCACATCCACCAGCTCTGCTCTGCTGGGAGGCAGAGGGGGGAGGACACAGGGTGGCATGGTTACAGGAGGGTGCTGGACTGCTCCCAGCACAGCAACAAACCATCTCCAGCCCAGCTTGGGCCACAGTTCCTCCTGAAAACCCCTTTCCCAGCAGTCGCAGCGCCCGCCTGGGAGCAGGCTGTGGGCAGGACATGGGGGGCTCGAGTCCAAAATCCACCCAAGGTGACCCCAGGAGGTGGCTTAGCAGTGCCAGGCTCCCCTCCAGCCAGCCAGACCCTGGCCATGCCATGTCCCACCGCCCTGTGGCTCTGCCAGACCCAGCTCGGGCAAAAAGGGGTGGCACCTGGGCAAAGCTCCTCACCGGCTTCTCCTCTCCCCACACCTGCCAAGACAAACCTTTTTGGGGGGGTGGCCGGTGGAGAAGCAGCTCATGGACTCAGCACAGAACCAGGGTGTCATCCTGAAGGGCAAGAGGTTTGATGAACGTGCGAAATACAGACTAGGGTATGAGGTACTAGAAAGGAGCCCCGAGGAAAGGGACTTGGGGGTGTTGGTGGATGAGAAGCTCAACCTTGGGCTGCATCAAGAGAAGTGTGGCCAGCAGGTCACAGGAGGTGGTTATACTCCTCTGTTCTGCGCTCGTGAGACCCCCACCTGGAATCCTGTGTCCAGCTCTGGAGTCCTCAGCACAGGAAGGACATGGACCTGTTGGAACGGGTCCAGCGGAGGGCCACGAAGATGCTCAGAGGGATGGAGCCACCTCTGCTGTGAGGACAGGCTGAGAGAGCTGGGG